>ML685977.1:1223913-1283737 GCA_007922175.1 Pelusios castaneus
CCCCAGCCCGACCCCCGCGTCTCTTCTCCCCAGCCCGACCCCCGCGTACCTTTTTCTCCCCAGCCAAATCCCTACATCTTTTTTCTCCCTATCGCAATCCCCGTGTCTCTTTTTCTCCCCAGCCCGACACTGTGTCTCTTCTCCCCAGCCTGATCCCCGCGTCTCTTCTGTCTTCTCCCCAGTTAGAAGATGAGCTGCAGAGCTGTAAAAGCTATAAGTGATTGCTCAGTTTGACACACATATTTATATTTGTCAGCTCTAAAAGTATGTATAGTCCAGAAAATATTTTCAAGGGTTATTAAGAAATATCTTCAGACACTAATTGCTGTTTCCAAAATTAATTTCTTGGGGTTGTTTTGCTTTATTTATCTTATGAATTGATTGATCTAAAAGTAATGTAATGATGTGTGTGCGTGTCTATAGTTATATGGATAACACTGGGCAGCAAAGTAGCACAGTCTAACAATTTCCTCGTCATATCCCCACACCCCTCAACAGTAATGACAGAAATATAAAACCCTCCCCCTCAACTAAAAGGCATGGGGCAGGAGGGAAAAGTGTTGCCCATGTGGCGCCACTCCTCACAAATTGCTGCTCAGCGGGTACCGAAACTTGCTCAGCTCCATCCCCAGCCAGGCTTCACTCCAGCAGGCACTGTACACACAGAACAAAACCGTGACCCCTGCTCCCGAGGGTTTGACAACAAGGATGCACTACATTGAAAGGAATGAAAACGCTGCTCCTGCACATACAAGGGAAAGGGAGCAAGAGCATAGTCTGTGCAGCTGGGAGGTTGCGAGAAGAGCTGTCCTACAAAATGGGCTCACTGCTACAAGTCCATCTTCATTCTGAACAGGTTTGGGAAGCCCTGGTGTAAGATATTCGTATGAGCCCACAGCTCATCCACACGATCCACAGTCCGGAGGAGACAGGCCAGCTGCGCATGGGATGACATCTTGGCCCTACTAAAGTCACTGGAGGCTTTTCCGTAGACTTCACTGTGAGCAAGAGCTCCCCTTCGGCAAATGAGAATTAAGAGTCAAGCTACCAGGGGTTGCACACTTCCTAGCACCTGTAGGCAGAGCACACTGCATGCACCACGTGCTCTTTGCTTTCCTCCCCTCCCCCATATTTCCAACCCTCTCCCTCCTGCCAGGGCTCTGGGTCCCACCACCTCTGCCCCATTCTTCCCATGTCAGGAGCTGTGAGCCCCCCATTCTCCCTATTCCATCCATGTCCCCAGTGGTGCCCATAGACGCCTCAATTCTTCCCTTGCCAGTGGTTCTGAATCCCCCACATCAGAGTCTCTGTATGCCCTCCAACCTCCCCACAATCCCCAATCTCCTCCCTAGGCCAGGGACTCTGTGCACTTCCCATACCGCTGAAATCATTATTTTTTCTTTCTTTTCTGCCTGGGAGACAAGTCCCTCGGGGCACTACAGACCGTTACACCAGGAAGAAGATGTGGATGAGGCTTTTTTTAAACAGCTAACAGAATAGTCCAAAGCGCAGGGCTTGGTAGTGATGGGGGACTTCAAGTACCCAGACCCCCGTTGGGAACACACTACAGCAGGGCACAGACTATCAAACAACTTCTTGGAATGCACTGGAGGGTTTCTCTTTTCTTTTATTTCACAAGATGGAGAGAGCAACTGGGGAGAGACTGGTCTAGATTCAATTTTGACAAAAAGGGAGGATCTGGTTGAGAATTTGAGTGAAGGCTGTCAATAAGATGACAGTTCATGATTCTTGGGAATGGTAGCAAGACAAACATCAAGCTAAAGGAAATGGATATCAAGAAGGCAGACTTTAGCAACCTCAGGGATGAATAGGTAAGGTCCCATGGGAAGTATGTCTGGGGGGGAATAGTTTGAAAGAGCTGGGAGTTTTATAAGGAGGAATTATTAAGGGCACAAGAGCAAAATACCCCAATGAATACGAAAGATAGGAAGTGTGGCAAGAGACCACCCTGGCTTAATCAAGAGATCGTCAGTGATCTGAAACTCAAAAAGAGAGTCCTACAACAAGTGGAAACTAGATCATGTTACTGAGCATTAATATTAAAAGAAGAAAAACCCCTCAAGCATGTAGGGACAAAATTGGAAAGGCACAGGCACAAAGTGAGATTAAAGTAGCCGGAGACATAGGATAACAAGAAAACATGGGTAGTGGTTAGAACAGGCATGAGGATGCTGAACCTCCCCAAAGAACTACCGCCAGACGCTCCCACTCCACCTCTCCAGGCTTGTATCCTTCCTCTGGTGTCCATCCAGCACCTGGATGGGTCTCAGTCCTTTGTTTACAGCTTCAGTTGTGGATGAACAGACCCAGGGTAGGTGATGGCTGAAGGCTGATGACTAAAAGATGTCTTCAGTTCAGTCTTTAGTCAAGATGGAAGTTGTGCAGCTGCCTTTCATGTCCCTTGGCCTTTCATGTTGCTCAAGGAACTTTACAGGAATAAGATGCAGTCCAGAGCCACATGAGTAAGTCCTGGTGACTTATCACGTCTCTCCCTGGGCCCATGGTACCTACGAGTTTCCTTAATGGGCCATTAAGCGGACTATGGCTGCAGCCATTAAGTCTGCAGCACAATTTGAAATAAAGATGCATCAAACATACCCATAACTTTAAGTACAGATATGACACAGCTGCAGCAGCACGGAAGCTTGCGAACAGGGGAGTTTAAGTGGGAGTTTGGGGAGAGAATGTGTGGCAGTGGTGTGGTGCTTGTTGGGGGGGTGTTTTGGGGTGCGTGTGTGTGAGTGTGTGTGTGCATTGTTTTTGTGGTGTGGGTTTTTGCATGTCTCTCACTGACAGGAAGCAGAGGGAAAAGCTATGACAGATACAGAGGCTGCAGCGGTAATCACTCAAGCAGTGGAAGAGACTATGAAGGTGACCGAATGCAGAAGCTGTGAGATGTACATGATCCTGGAAGGGGCACCTCAAAACAGCTTCATATGTATGAAGTGCCACCTCATAGAGTTGATGGCAGAGAAGACTCAAGGGTTGGAGATGCAGGTGGAAAGATAGGAAGTGTGGAAGGTGGAAACTCTGGTTGAGTTTAGAAGGGGGGTTGAGCAGTTGATGAAGCAAAGGAATGAGGAGGGTGAAGGGAAAAAACCCAGACCTGCAGATGGAAGCAGGACCAACGACTCTGAGGTTGAATGCTGGGTGAGGAAAGTGGCCTGTGGAAGTATGTGACTGTGGGAACCCAGCGGAGGAAAAGATGGACTAGCGAAGGAGAAACAGAACTCACAAACAGGTTTATGGAGTTGGAAAATGAAGAAATGGCCCAACAGGTGTTCACTGAAGGTGGGAAGACAAGGAAGAAGAGAAGACTAGCTAGTCCCATACCAGGAGTGGATGAGCCAATAGGGATACGGCCAAATAAGAGCCCCAGGAGGACACAGGAACAGTTGCAGAGGATTGCAAAGGAGAATAGTGAACAAGATGACTTGGGACAGAAAGAATAGGAGATAGGCCAGGAAATCGCACCATTACCAAGAGAAGGCAGGTGTATGTGATTGGGGCCTCCCTGCTGAGTCTGATAGACAGGCCTGTAACCACAGCTGATCCTGAGAACAGATGGGTGAGCTGCCAGCTGGGTGCTAAGATACGGGATGTCAGTCTGAGACTGAAGAGGATCCTAATGGGAGCAAGAAAGAGCCCACTTATTGTCCTCTACGTGGGTACGAATGATCTAGTCAGATTCTCGCTGGAACGAATCAAAGGAGACTATGCCAGGCTGGGGAGGACTCTCAAGGAAATCGAGGCTCGGGTGAACGTCAGTGGGATTCTGTCTGTCCCTAGACAACGAAGATGTGAGACGATTCTGATGACTAACAGATGGCCCAAGCAGTAATTGCACAAAGACGGCGCTGGGATGTATGGCCACTCGGAGGCATTCATGGACACAGTACTGTTCTCTTGGGGTGGACTCCACCAGAAGAGGGAGAGAAATGCTCTTCTAGGATGGCACAACTGATTAAGAGAATTTTAGACCAGAGAGATGGGGGAGATGGTTGGGAGATGCCCAGGTTATCTCCACACCTGGTTTTACCATTCAGAGGGAGGAAAATAAAATAAGAAAGGACACAGCAGTGGGGAGCAGAATGGAGGATGGATATGAGGAAGGGTAGTGTAGATACCAGTCTAAAAGATGATATGGGCAATAGAACGAATGGGCCAAATCAGGTGAGTAACGTAAGGGAAGCCAAACGGGAAAAATTAAAATATTTGTATATAAATGTGAGGAACCTGGGTAACAAAAAGGAGGATCTAGAGCTTCTGGTAGAAGAAGTAAAACCAAGTGTTAGAGGGGGGACAGAAACATGGCGGACTAGCAGGCACGGCTGATGCGCAGGTATTGGAGGGTCCGTGCTGTTTAGGAAAGCCAGACATATAAAGGCAGAGCTGGGGGAGAAGCACTGCGAATCAGTGAGGCAGGAGACTTGAAAGGAATTAAAAAGGATGGAATTGATAAGAGAGGAGCTGAATACGAGGAGACGTGATCAAATCAAGACTGGATGCCTTTCCGGAAGATCTTGTTTTAGTCAAAGAACTGAGATAACTGGGGGAAAATTAGTGGCCGCCTACACACAAGAGGTCAGATAAGATACTCTTATGGTCCCTGCCTCCGACCTTCAGCTGTGACGTCATAAAAATAAAAGTATATAAAGTAATGAACGGCCTCTAGAGAAGCTAGAATAGAAATGTCTGTTCTCCCTGCGTCATAGCACAAGAACAATGAAATAATCAATGAAATTAAAAGATGGCAAATTCAAAACTGAAAAGGGGATTTTTTTTTATATAATGTGTAATTAAACTGTGGAATTTATTGCCACACCGAGGCCAAGAAGTTAAGATTCAAAAGGGATTGTACGGATAATGAGCATATCAGAGAATATCAAAGATTCTGGCAGGGAAATTACACCTCGTGTTTCAGGTCTTACGACTTACGCAAATCTCTAATTACTAGAGATCAGGCTGAGGCCTAATGTGGGGCGGGGGGGGGGGGGGGACAGCTTATTTCACAACCTGCTACAGAGGAAGGTGTAAAAACTGTGCAGAAGTATCTGGTACTGCTGTTGTCAGAGACACGATACTAATTGGGATGGAGTTCAGGTCTGATCCAATTTGGGAATTGCTGCGTTTCTGTCAGTGGCTATTTACAGACTCACAAACCTATTACCTTTACTGAGGAGGATGGCTCAGCACGTAGGGCATGAACCTAAAACTGAGTGTCCCCACTCTGGCACAGATCCCTGGATGACCTTTGGCGAGTCACTTTGCTTTGGTGTGCCTCTGTTCCCGGCCTGAAAAACAGCCCTGCTGAGGTGTTGTGAGGACCAACACACTAGAAGACAGAGGCGCTCAGAGACAAGTACGGTGAAAGATGTCTCCTGTCAGAAACCTGCTGCTGTCTGTTCTGCCACACGAGACCATTTTATCGGTCTTGCTGAGGTGTAAACTTCATTCAAACACAGTTCAGAGTCAACCCTCGCTGTTCAACACAGCAGCGAAAAGCAGCATTCCTGTATTACAATACTCCTGTGTTCAGGGTCCACTGAACAACCGGCACACAACACACTCAGTGCCCACAAAGCACAAACACATTCGCCCATTTTAATCTTCGATCGGTTGATATTTCACTCTGCGACTTTTTAAACCTGAGTTTGAGACACTTGTCCAAGCCCTCTGGCGAGTGGATGAGAGGCGTTAGAAGGACAATATTCCTATTGTTCTAGCCAATCCCAATGGGGACACTGAGCCTGAGCGCACAAACCCAGTCTTACCGCACTGTGCTCCCCTTTGGATGCCAGGCGCATGAACTGCTGAGTTCGCACTGAGTGCCCGCTGGGCAGATACGCAGTAGGGAGCTTTTCGTTTGCTGCCACAGCATCCATACAGGCAGGGCCCCCACATGGCAGGGGGAGTACACTTTCCCAGGACCCAGCAGCCCTGGGGAGCCCAGCCCAGGCTGCAAAGCCCATCACCATGTGTGTGGTAAAACAGGGGAGCCAACCCCAAAGGACTACGGAGCATAAAGATCTCTCCAACCGTGTGCACATTGGACATAGCGCCACACACTGCCACTGCAGTATCTGGGGGCATTTCTAAGATGCTAACCGAGCCAGCCAGCCCGAACTACCGTCCTTCCATGGGGAAACACACCTATCTCATAGCTAGAGTTCTTCCCCCACACAGTGCAGATGCCACTCCGATTTCTCCACGTCTTCTATTATATTTGCTTTGACTCCCTTGACACTCGGCATTTCCCATTCATGCCAGGGCACCGGGGCTACAGCATCCGTTACAAGAGGAGCAATGTACAAATAAAAGGCCAAAAAAGAAGATGCAATAATCAATAAAATCATCATCCTCGTCTTACTATCGGTTCCCCTGCACTACAGTACAAGGGAGGACCCGGCTGCCCCTCTCTGCAAAAGGGGAAATATAATAAAGAAGGAGCATTGGGAGGCGTTCTAGAGGGGTAGCCGTGTTAGTCTAAACAAGGAGTCCTCAGGCACTTTTAAAGACTAACAAATGTATTTATCGCACGAGCTTTTGTGGGTGAAATCCCACTTTGTCAGACCCATGAATTGGAAACTACCATATGGACGGGAATCGATAAATGCGCAGAAGGGTAAATCGCAGGGTCAGTTTGGATTTTTTCAGCAAACCAAACAGGGTATTGTGGTTCAAAGAGTGTGGAACAACAGATAAGAAGTGGGAAGGTTAAAAGAGGGAGGAAATTGCCTTTTGTAGTGAGAGAGAGAGCCAGCCCAAATCCCTATTGAGACTTAATTTAATGGGGTTAAATTTGCATATGAATTCTAAGTCTGCAGTTTCTCATTGGAATCTTAATTTGCCATTTTTCTGTTTAAACTCTGTTACCAAACCAGCCACTCAATCAAGGTCTCATTCACCTTCTCATCTACCAATGGGATTTATGCCAACATGTGTCACACATGCCCTCCTGCCTTATACATTGGCCAAACTGGACTGTCTCTGCACAAAAGAATAGATGGCCACAAATCTGACCTAAAGAACTGTCACATTCAAAAGCCAATAGAGGAACACTCCAACCTCCCTGACTATTCTGTGAAAGACATGACAGGGACAGGGCTTCAACAGAACAACTTCAAATCAAGACTCAAAGGGAAACTGCAGAGTTAGAATTCATATGCAAATTTAATACCATTAAATTAAGTCTGAATAGAGATTTGGGCTGGCTCTCTCATTACAAAGGGTTATTTTCCCCTCTTTTAACCTTCCCACTTCTTATCTGTTGTTCCACACTCTTTGAATCAAAACACCCTGCTTGGGTGACTTCCGGCCTGATGGACAGGTAGTCTCTGACCCCTCCCAGCTGGGTCTGACCCATCCCTCCTTGTCCGTCTCCAAAGGAGGCCATAAGATAGACTTAACTGAACAGATCTGGTGATTGCATTCTCACTCATGCTAGGAATTATAGATCACAGCTGACAGAGCATGGTAGATAGTGTGGGGAAGCACGGAACTGAACGAACATGGGAAGGGAATTTCCTTCAACCCAGAAGAATATGAGGTCTCCTCAGGTCAGAAATAAAACACATTTCTCTACAGTAGGGAAGACTACAGTTGAATCAGAACCGAATAGCTGTCAACGATTTAAAAATAAATGTGTAAAAGGGATTATGCAAACACAAGTAAGGCCAAGCACAGCAATCTCTATAAATGATGCCAAGTTAAATGCTGGCACAAATGTGGAACTTTCTCCCAAGCATCCAACATTAATCCAGCTGCTGGCCTGAGAGTGAGAAACACTTAAGGTAGTGTCTGTCAACTGCAACAGACCACCCAAATAGACAGTCCCAGCACAGGATGGATTAAACCAAATACAAGTTTTCTAATTTGTGTTTTACAGCCATAGCCAAACAGCTATAGGGAAATAAACTGGGCCAAATTCTTCTCTGGTATTAACTCAACTGAAGTCAGGACATCAGAAATAAATTTGGCTTACAATATTTTTGGCCTCCAGCTATAGGCTTGATTGTGAAACATTATTTACCCACCAGAAAGCACAGCTGCTGCCCCTTCAGCATTTACTTGAGTGTGTGAATACAACGATTTGTGCCATAAAAATAGAGAAAGCATTGCTGCTCTTTTACAGATCAGGGGCTGTGTGGAATTAGTTTTAAACAACTTATACAGTACGGTCAGAGCAATTCCACATTTCACTGCTTGTCAGAGGAGTTAGTTTGGACAGCTCAGGAACCTGAAATACTCTACCAGGATTCATTCTCCACAGCTATGTGTCAACCCTGTCCCAGTGCAGTTCAATCTCAATAGACCAGTGTTTGCCAAACTAATCTGGCCAGGGAACACTTTTGGACTTGGGACATATTGACAGAGCACATACACACTGGTCCAGGAGGCCTGGGGGGTTCATACCAAAAAATCGCCGCTTGTGTTGATTTAAAAGAGTTGGAAGGAAAAATATTGGTATCATCAAAATTTTGTCATGGCACGCCTATTCACATTGCACGGAACATAGTTTGGGAGACGCTGCAATAGACTATTCACAGGCAGGAATAGGGTTGCAGGAGGATGTGTGGGTTAGGGTCACCAGATATGTAAATAAGTGCGAAGGGGAACAATGGACTACAGGTAACTACTATAGGAAGGGAGGAACAAAGGGTCAAATAGCCAATATTTAACACTGGTCAGGAATAAAGAAAGGGAATAGTGAACCTGTTGGGGAAGCAGGGACTCAAGCTGTACCCTTCTCCTGCTACTTAGATCACAATCTCTTTGGTGCTGGGACCTATTTAAATCTATAAAAGCAGGTAGCATGCTCTGAAAGGTTACAGAAAGAATCAGATAGGAAAAGGGTTTCAAGAACGAAGATAAAACCAAGCACTCAGAAGTTAGGAAATGCCACAACTGACGTTGTTCAGGCTACTCACCCCAGGCCCAGCCTTCCTCACTGCCCACGTGAGAGCACACGAGAGACAGTCTCCCTGCTCTCAGCTCCTGCACCTGGTGCCACAGAGGAGCAGTAATTGCAAGCGAAGTCCTGCTTAGCTGCTGCATCCCTAGCCTGCAGCACGCCCAGGACATGCAAAACCCTGGGGAACTCAGCTGGAAAGTTCCCGTCTCTACTGGTCATGTTGGAATTGAACATACAACATTTGGCCAAATTTTCTCACAGGAACAGCAAAAAGCACATCCCTGATGCCATGACAACACCCCCCCAGTTCTGACTCCAAAGTACAAAAGGCACTAGACCTTTGCAAAGAAACAGTTATAAATTCCTTTTTAAACACAGACAAAACAATGTATTTTCCCCAAATCTGGTTCTCAGAAATGGTAATTTTTTTTAACTTTCCCAAAAAATTCAGCCTGAGGCAGACAGCTGGCATAGGAAATTTCAGCTCACACACTTAAAGTTTGGCAGAGTTAAAAACAGGCTCTCATAATGAGATGCAGCAGGCAACCTGTAATGTAGAAAGCCATTCCCAGCCCAGCCTACAACGATCACCATTTCGTGTATTTTCAAATGGTCAGTACTTGTGTCAGCTGATGCAGACAAGTAAACTGAGATCAAAGCTTTCTTTTCCACAGATGGCGATAATTTTTAACGTTACCAACACAGCTATAACTCAAACCTGTGAATTCAAGAGAAAAGATTCTGTGCCCTATCACCGATCCCCTGATAATAGTGGTGACAGTGGCATTTATTGTTCCAAAATTGGTCAGCAAAAGCAAGTAATTTCCATGTTAGAAATTTCCAGAGCGGTCGCCGTGTTAGTCTGTGTACAGCAAAAACGAGAGTCCTGTGGCACCTTATAGACTAACAGATTTTCTTCGGCATAAGCTTTCGTGGGCTGATGAAGTGGGTTATGGCCCATGAAAGCTTATGCCGAAGAAAATCTGTGAGTCTATAAGGTGCCACAGGACTCTCATTTTTTTTAATTTCCGTGTCTTTGCTTTGCACTGTAATGCCTGATTGGGGGCACCTAAGACCTCTGGCCTGGCTTTATATCCGGTAGGAAGCAATACACCAGAAAGGTCCTCTTCATTAGACACTGATTACCTAATTCATCCCTCCACCACAAAGAAGAGCAAGTGAGCAGTGATTTGAGAAGCAGCTGCCAATCTCAATCCATGGGTGATCCATCCAAAGAGCTTTCTCTAGTTAGCAGTCAAGACCCTGCCTTCCTAGTAAGTGCAAGTTTCACTAGTTCAGAGAGTGAGATAACTGATGGCATTTCAAACCCAATGTGTCTGTATTATTAACCTGTGAGAGGCCCCAGTTACCCTTATAAAGTGAACAGATTGTGTAAATCTTGAGCGTCTGTTCCCTTCCTAATAAATTACAGTAATTTCCATGGACAGGAAAATCTCTTCATCTAGTGTAGACTGAATTCAAGGAATGAAATCTTTCATCTTCATATTGGAATTCACCCTGTGAACTGCATATGCCCTTTATTCTCCCAAGAAGTTATCTGCGTAAAGCCAGGCACATTCTTTGCTAAATAAACTGTCAGGTCACTCAGTGCCATGCGTCCACTTGTGTAAATACAGTTCAGGGTTCTTTATTTAGTGACTCTTCCAAGAGAATTTGTTTCTCCATTTTAGAGTTGTATCATATTGCCTAGTAAAAATCAAAGACAATATTAATTTAAAAAAGCAATGTGCATGAGCTCTAAGGGACCTACAGGGTAGGCTAATGATCTGTAGAGACACCACATGACAAAGAAAAACAACATTGGACTATTTTTATGATAAGAGCCATTATAAACCACTTCTCAAAATTTCCACATGGACATCTCCATAACTGCGTTTTTCAGCAGGACTGGTGAAGGAAAGGACAGTGATACCGAATATTTTGACCAAGTCATGGAAAACTGTCTACACCAGCCTGAGCCAACCAGCATATGAAAGTCATTGGCGAAAACTCAACCACCTCCTATTTAGTCTGTAATCAGATAAATTAAACATGGAATGACTCCCATTAATCAAAGATGAACCAAAAGGGAAAGAAGTTTTGCAGAATAAAAAGATATAAACCAGCCAATCAAACGAAAGCCAATCTGACCCCCCAACTTAACCCTATGAGTACCTTAGGAAATAAAGAGCAGACTGCGGTTAAAGAAGGTCCCAGAGTTTCACAATAAAAAGGCAGCCAGGAACTTGATGTAAAATCACCATCACAAACCCAAGTGTTCCTCTACAGAAACCCTTCTTAACAGTTCCCCCAAACCAAAAGCAACTACCCAAGCGTTTGACAAGAAATTCTAAAATGAAAAACTAACCTCAGCAAGAAACAAACGTCTAGCCTTCTGATTTAAAGGGCTTATTACCTTCCACTACACACAGCTGTCAAAAAGCCAATGGACACTTCTGTCAGAGATCTATATCAATTATGCCACTGCAGCTCTTGCTATCAGATTCTCATAGCGAAGGAGGGAGGGATGTCTAGGCCAGAGAATGTTTCTGTTCGTAGTGGCAAGTCGCCATCCTGCTAAGTTGGTGCACATGTAGGCCAAGCATCACATACTTCCCCTCACCCCACGGTTTACTCAAAACATGAACACTATGGAACTGGCATAAACAACAAGCTTTCCGCAGCCAACTATCGAGGCCAAATAACACCAATGTAACACTGGTGAGAAGAGACTAGACACTCATTAGAAGCAACATATCCATGTCCCTTCGCTATGTTCTCCTAAATGGCCGTTGCTATTCTGAGACGTGTCAGGGACGTGTTTCCAGGGGAAGTGCTACTTGCAAGGAAGCGGTGGTTGCTCTTACAAGCGTTTTCTGGACCCCAAAAGGATCAAATGAGGATCAAACTTTGCATTCCGACGACAGTCCAGGTGCACAGGTCTGATTTACACACGGGCGTACAGGATACCAGCGCGCCTATCACTTCCTGTCTGCATGTCAGCAAGCTGGCAAGGAACGCTCCATCCAGAGCTTCCAGCAGGCTTAGTGGAGAAAGATGTTCAGTGCCCTTTTATCCTCCGTGGGCTTCAACCTGGGCAATACCGCCCACTAGTGGGCATTTTGTGATTTTTGGAGGGCGCTACAAAAATGAAGGAAGGAGATAATAGCCATGCTCCTTCAGTTGTAATTTATAAAAATTAATACATTTTGTTTGAATGAAATTTGTTTGATAACCTATTTAAAATATATGAATTTAAAATTTAAATAAATTGAAAATTATAATTAACGATTAACAGTACAACAATGTAACAATTAATAATTTAACGAGAGGGGCACTTTATAAAAAGTAACAATTTATGTAGGTGGGCGGTAAACTTACTGCAAATGTGAAAATATTGAAAAACTGGGCGCTGATCCAAAAAAGGTTGAAGACCACTGGCCTACAGCAAAGCAATTAGTCAGACAGGGAAAAGCCTCTTGGGCAGGATATAAATTTGATTTTCAAACTTGAAGCAGGTGTTGCCAGCAACTGAATGGAAAAGAAAGCGACTCTGAAAATGCACTTTGTGTCCACTCCAGGTGAAAGGAATCCAGGTCCCAGGAGCAGCCCCCGCTGCTCAGTTTTCTGCTTGGAACTCCCATGGGACCTTTCTTATTGTATCTGGCCCAACTCAAAAGCTTGTCCTGCCAATGTGTCCAGGACTTTCCCTTGCTGCCCAAGACCTTATTTCTGACACGTGGGCCAGAGGAGAACCCCCAGCTCAGCTGTCAAGCAAGATCACGATTTGGCCTCAGGGGCATCTCCTTTATTTAGGGCCTTATCCTTTCACTCCTCCATGTCTCAGCACATCCGTTAGCCACAGGCCCCATGCCAAGGGTGGTCTTAGCACTGGTCTATACCGCAGTACGATTTTGGCATCAATCAAAGGAAGATACACAAAGCACTTAAAATACCTTGCGTACCTCCCTCCAACTGCCTATCGCCTACTTAGCCTCAGTCAAAGGGAAACCCCTTCCCTCCAACTCAACGCTACTCCTTCTGCAGCGGTGGTCTTACTGGATTGGCTTCCTGATCGGCTGAGAGGGTCTTCACATGCCCACTCAGTCAATCAAGGAGACTGAGCTGATGGCAGCAAATCAACGGACAGGCTGGTGCTCAAAGGCCAACAGACAATCCTTCTGCACATTTCACAGCTCCACTGACCTCCACCGGCTAAAAAGGTAAAAGAGCAGCAGTCCAGCACTCCTGAAAGGTGAGAATTGCATGTAAGCAAAAGAGTTCATTGAAAAAGAAGATGAAGTCTCCCCACCAGTCCAAGAGATGTTATTCTGGCCAGGGGAAGACGTGAATTACTGGTTACAGTGAAAGAAAAGTGAAACCAAGTACCCAGTCTGCGCATTTGTAAACAGAAAGTTTCCTTCTGCTTGTTTAAAACTATGTGAAATCCTAGGAGCGATGCTGTGATTGACAGCTAGTTCACTGTGAATAATGAATTTATTAAACTGTATTTTTACCCCTTTTATACCCCAACCTGAAATGACACCTACTAGAAATGGCTGGGCCTGGTGCAGCTATAGGTTCTTTCTGGGTGCTGCCAGCTCCCGGGTCCGCAGCAAGGTGTGATGGGATGGACGGCGGTAGCACAAGAGTCACTGGTTTTCTCTCTCTCCTTCCTGTTTAACAAGGAAAGCTATCCCTCAGTTGGGATGCAGCTCAATGTCTTATTACGTCCCTATTCTCAGTGTGAGCTAAAACTGGAAGCATAATAAATCCAAGGCAACTTAGCACACAGGCCTCTGGGAAACCTGTTATCTTGGGCATTTCTGAGCTTCATAATAAGAATGGAGAAATTGGATTTTGTTGGGGCAGATGGAGTTGCAGAAAGGTATTTTTACTGATCTCTTCAGAACTCCAACTACCCTCCCTGAGATGCAGTGAGTCAGAGGGCACAGATTTGACTCTTCAAATGGTCCCAGAAGGTCAGCCAGCTTACAACTAGCCTCATTTCCGTCTCCTCCCAAAAACACAACTACAAAAGACACTGATCAGTAGAACATGTTTTTTCATGAACAAATTAAATGTCTAATTATTTATCTTCTCTCAAATTGTGATAATGTCCCTAATTTTAACATCCATAGAAACTTGGCACGTAGGAAGATAATATCGTAATGCAGCATTTGTGAATAACTGCTCAGGATTCGGAAAAGGTATGCCAAATTACCCACAGAATTCAAACTGGTGAGCAGCTGAGCCATGATTCACACAGGTGAAATCAAGATCAAATTCTGTCCTTCTGAATTTTAATCTTGTCAGTTCTTGCCCACTTCTGAGGATTATCGAAACTGTCCGTCAGTCCAAGAGAAACTTGTATGGTAGTTAGTGTGGCAGGGAGTGGGGAAGGGGACAAGGCAAAGCAGCGAGATGACCTTGTTTTCACCAAATCCGGCTGCCATTTCCATTCTGCATTCAGTGTCAGCACCCCTAAGCTGTTCCTGAATCAGATCATGCACTCTTGACAGATCAGCTTTCTGGAGAATGATGAAAGAGCAGCAGAAAGCATCTGAGGCTTAAAAATGAACCAAGGTCAGGATAAGTCCTGAGTGCTCTGTACAAGCTTCATTGTTAGCGCCAGGCATCAGGTTTGTTTTAAGAGTGAGCGGGCAGAAGACGAGTGCCATGCTGGAAGGCAGCAAACTATTCCTATCAATCGGAGAGGGAAGGGCATTGGGAAAAAGAAACCCAGGAGCACATTTCATTTTGGAAAAGAAAGGGTAATGTAATCAGGTCAGCCTTTAGCAGGTATAAAGGACGTGTTTAAACCCGAGCCATGCCTATATTGAAACTGTCTAAAAGGACTCGAACGGTCTGTTCAGCCTAAGCATTTCCAAAGCTACCACAAGTAGAAACAGTGTTGTGATTACTATCTAGAAACGTCTACCTCCGTACACTGGACTTACGCTAGAGCTCATGTGCTACAGACAACCACACCATTCCTCAGCAGTCCCCTGCAGCAGCCCAGGCACAAAAGAAGCTTTCACTGTAGTGATGTGACGCCCAGTAAAGCACACAGTTGTACTCAGACGGCAATGGGAATGTGGTCATGCAGACCTTCCCCTTGGGCTCCTTAGCTCTGCTTAGCTCCGCAGAAAACTAGATTACAGCCCTGCTTGAGAAACCATCAAAATTCCCCTCCTCCCTCCGGAGCACATTCCTCATCACCCTTCCCTCATGTCATTCAATTGCACGTTCAGCCGAGAAACTCTCCTGCTAGAATGAAACATTTTTCCCAAGGCTTTTCCCATTAGAAAGTGAGCCACTGATTTGATTGTGTGCACCCAGCTCCTCAGCCTACCTGAGTGCAGGAAAGGGTTTCACATTTTAGGGCTAGTCTACACTAGAAAATTAGATCCATCCATCTACATCCCTCAGGGGTGTGAAAAATCCACAGCCCTGAGCAATGCAGTTAAGCCAACCTAAGTCCGTGTGAAGACAGCACTACTCAGGGAGGTGGGTTCCCAAAACCAGAGGAAGAATGTCCCCTGTCTACACATTCCTGCAGCTGGGCCAATGTAGCATTTCAAATGTAGGCAAGCCCTCATTCTACAGTGAGTCCATTGACAGTTCCACACATTCACCAGTTTGGTCAGACGGCCAATTTTCAGTGTAATCCTGCATCAAGACTGGACTGATTGTTATCTGCCTCCCAACATGGCTACCAAGTCTAATTAAATCAAAGCCTTTTTGTGAGGGAGAGAGAGGGGAAGAAGGGGATGTGGTACCTGAGCCTACTGTATGTCCAACGGAGTCAAAGGAAAGAACCACTGAATCTGTAACAGAAGAGTAGAAGTTCATTTTCCCCTGTTAAAGAAATCCATGAATTGTTTACAGGAGGCTTCTCTTTCCTCACCCCATTGGAAACTCTAGAAACATTCTTAACACATTTTAGAGTCCTGCAATGTGCATATGAATTAATCCATACCTTCTGGGTACATCAGGTTGCACTGGGGTAGAAACCCCGTCTCGTGACAATTATCATGGGCAAACACACCGCACTCTGGCACCTATTCCATACAGACATCGGTGACAGACACCCCCAATGCCATTATACGGCCAAGAACTACAAGTCACCGTAACATGTTTCTTGCAATATCCAGTTCATCTGACATGATTTGTTCCTGACAAATCTATACTGACTTTTATTTATCACCGTATTAACTTCTAGGCATTTGTAAACTGATTGCTTGATTATTTGCTTCATTATCTTCCTAGGTTCTGACGTTAAGTTCACTGGTCTAGAATGCTGAGGTTTGTCCTTATTCCCCTTTTTACAGATTGGCACCATATATATCCTCTTCCGGTCCTCCAGAATCTCTCCCATCTTCCATGAGTTCTCAAAGACAATCATTAATGGTTCAGACATCTCCCCAGCCAGCAACTTGAGTGTTCTGGATGCACTTCATCAGGTTTTGGTGACTTGAAGACATCTAACTTGTCTAAGGCATTTCCGCACTAAAGAGTTTTCAGAGGTAAAGCTGTACTGATGCCTCTGCACCACTGGAAGATCACACATGTAACCACTCTATGCCAAGGAGAGCTCTCCCATCAACGTAGTTAAAGCCTGTAGTAAGTCAGCTTTTGTTGACAAAAGAGTGGAAGTATATACACTAAAATGCCTCTGCTATGCCGAAAAAAATAAAGCCACCTTGACATGGTATAGCTTTCTGCGACATAGCTAGAATGTAGATACCACAAACTATTTGGCCTCCAGGAGATGTCCCATAATGCCCATCATGACCCCTTTAATCAGCAATCTGCTGCCCTGAAGGTACACAGGTATGTGCCCTCCCACATTTCAAGACCTAGGAATTCTTTAAATTTCCTGTTTGCTCGGCATGCACACTTCACATAGCATCTTCCCAGCTGACCATGATTGCTTTACTCACCAGATGCTCTCCTACATGGAGCACACTGAAGTTCTTGGATCCTCTGGGTATATGAGGAGAGGAGGCTGTGCAGTCACAGTTTTTCACCAGTCGTAGGAATTTTGATCCCTACAGGCTGATTGCAAGTGGCATGCACGAGAGGGACACCAGCAGAGTTGTGCTAAAATCAAGGAGCTGAGGCAGCCATACCAGAAGGTGAAGGAGGCCAACAGCCGCTCTGGTGCGGTGCTAAGGACATCCCGCTTCCATAAAGAGCCAAATGCCATCCTCAGCACTGACCCCACCTCGACCAGCAAGAGATCTGTGGCTTCTTTGGCGGAATGGAAACAGTGGCCAGTAGACTCAACCCAGACAAGGAAGTGGAGCTGGAGGATGATGTGGAGCACACAGCAGGGTCCTCTGGTGGCCCAGCGAGTCAGGACCTCTTTTCCATTCCGGGGGGGGTTAGGCAATTGCACCACTACAGCTCTAGCCTGCAGGATGCAGGAGCGGGGAGCTAAAGGAAATAGTCATTTTGCTTTGATACTGTATAGCGACAGGACATTGAGTTCTCATGTACTTCATTGTATGTACAGGAGGGAGAAGGACAGAAATTAAGAACAGACCCTCTCCACCTACACAGTGGGCGCACAGTGGGAAAGTTTGTTATTGTACTTGAGACTGTCCTGGGAATTCTCCATAGAGATCTCCAGGAAACTTTCCTGTAGGTATTCTGCAATCCTCTTCTGAAGGTTCCTTGGCAGAGCAGCCTTCTTTCTCCTTCAGCTAAAGGAACTTTACTGCACCACCAGCAATTATTTCTGCAGGAACCAGAGCGGCACACAGGTGAGTGGCCTACAGAGCCAGCATAAAGCCACACAACCTCAGGAGATGCACTCTGGGTTACCCTTAGCAGTGAGACATCAGGATTGATTGCCCTAGACTGTGGAAAAGGAGAGGCATATTCAGAGTAGACTCCCATGCCACTTATGGGAACTCCCTTCACAAATCATCCTTTTTCCCTTCTTGCCCATTCCCTGCTCCATGTGAACTCAACATATTTGGGGCTTGTGCTGACCTGTGTGCCAGCCAAGGGACAGTGAGACTAGGGGTGTGTAACTTTTATGACTCATGGCTGTGAGCTTACTTGTTGTTACCCATTGGGGCTTATGGCAGGCCTCTGAAAATGTCAAGAGCAGGGCAGGCTGCAACGGACAGCAGATTCTCCCAAGACTGGTGGGTGACACTGAAAATCAGACTTCCCCAACCAGCCACAGACAATGCTTCTGTTCCCCCACACAGGTTATCAAGACGCTAAAACAAAATATACTCAGCCTCCTATACTGCATTTTAGTCTTCGGCCTCCAGTTACTCACTGAGCTCAGTACAAAGAAAAATTACTTAAAATTACTCCATGCTTTTTACCGAAAGGGTGCTCCTGACCCCAATCGATCAGCCATGTTATCAAATCAATATAGGTTTGGATCTTACCCAAAATACAATGCTGCCAGCCAATCCTTTAGTAACTAAAACTAAAGGTTTAATATACAGGGAAGACACAAATTAGAAGAGAACTGTTAAAGGATTAAAGCAATCAATGATAATACATGATTTGAAAGCCCATAGAGATCAAGGTCTCAGTAGAATTTGGAGTGGGGCACATCCGGTACCTGGATGGGTTTAAATCCTTTGTTTCACAGGTTCAGTTACTAGAAATCCAGTTTAAAGGAATGAAGACTAAATAGTCCAGGAACAGAGTTTGTTCTAATTTTCCCATGAGAATTAGCTAGTGCTGGAATCTCAAACTTGTGATCCAAAACTTTCCTTGAGAAGCTTGGACAGATGTGAAATAGAAGTCCTTCCTCCACTTCCGAATACTGCTATGTAGTCATCTCAGATGTAAGCTAGAAGGATCACGCGCCAAGCTTCCTTTGTTGTTTTAGCATGGTGGGCATTTGCATGTAATATCCTCATGTGGGCTTTGGTGAAAGCCATTCTTAACTTTTACTCATTAAGTTCTTCTTCAGCCAATCCAGTCAGCAATGACCATCTAACCTCTCACGACAGTTCACAGATACTTCCTTAAGTGGAGAATAGAAGAAAAGGTTACCCACCGAGTACAGTAACTGGACTTCTTCAAGATGTGTGTCCCTGCGTGTGCTCCACTTGTGGAGTCACGTCCCGCGACACCCAGGAACGGAGATTTGACAGCAGCATGAGTGGTAGGGCTGTGTGCAGCCAAAGCCCGTCATTCCTTCTCTACTGTGAAGTAGTCTGTGAAGACAAAAAAGAAACTCCGAAGTAAAGGGGAGGAGGGCAGGTTATGGAACACCCACAGGGACACACCTCTCAAAAGAAGTCCAGTTACTGCACTGGGTGAGTAACCTTTTCTTCTTTGTCGAGTGATGTCCCAGTGGGTGCTCCACTTGTGGTGACTACGTAGCATTATTCTGAAGTGGCGGAGGGACTTCGGATCTCTTAGTGGTATTAGTGGCATTATTAACTGTAGATAATATAGAGGTGCCCAAAGATGTATCATAAATGTACAGTTGGTCTATTTAGTCTTTCATTGAATGAAGAACATCATTAGTTTTTTCTGCAAACATGTGGGTCTTGTCGAAGGGCAGGTCTTCAATTTTAGTTTGCAGGTCTCTGGGCAGGCCAGCACTATTGAGCCATGAGGCCCTGCATGTTACTACTGCCATGGCAATTGCTCTTGCAGCAGTATCTGCTGTGTCAAGTGATACCTGTAAAGATGTACGAGCGACCAACTGGCCCTCAGAAAGAAATTTGTTATATTGATCTCTTTTATTTTCAGGGAGGTCGTCAGCGAAGAGTGACAGCTTTTTGTAGATGCTGTGGTTGTAATTAGAGAGAAGTGCTTCATAGTTTGACACCCTGAGCATTAACGTAGAGGAAGAATAAATCTTTCTGCCTAATAAATCGAGTCTTTTCCAGTTTTTGTCATATGGTGTTGACCTATGTGTTGTTTATTTCCCCCTTTGAGCAGCAGCATCAATCATGTGTGAATTTGGATTAGGATGAGTAAACAGAAATTCCATGTTTTTGGGAGATATGAAATATTTTCTGTCATTACGTTTGTTAGTGGAGGAACTGATGTTGGTGTGGACCATATTAATTCAGCTGGTTCCATTAGAGCTGGGTCCATTGGAATTGCAATTTTTGAGGGACTGGTCACATGAAGAATTTTTAACAACTTCTGTTGCGACTCGACTTCCTCTAGAAGGATGTCTAGGTCACGAGCAACCCTTTTGAAAAGATCATTAAAAACTCTGGGATCATCAGTAGTAGATGTTGAGGAGGGCACAACAATGTCATCTGGGGAGGAGGACAATTCGTGGAACTCTGGGGAGGTATCTGGGTAGATGGAGGATACATCTGCTTGTGACCGTGATGCTGATGTTGATGGTCTATTGGAAGGAGAAAGAGAAGGAATGGAAGGAGGGGGTGATTGGTAATGCCTGTAGTAGGAGCAATAAGGAGCCCGATGCATTTGGTTTGGTGGTGGTGGAGGACACCATGGCCACGTGACATAATGTGGTTGTAGATGGCTGCCATAGTGAGAGTGGTGGCGAGGTGGTGTGGTCAGTCTGGTTGGAGAGGAGTGCTCTGATGAGAAACAAGCGTCCTCTGCTAAGGCATGTGGGGAAAGTTCCTATGGTGCATAAGAGAGTCTGGATGCAACTGACGTGGGAGAGTGTTCGGTGTCTCTTTGTTTAGATTGTTCCTTGCCTGACTGGGTGTCCTTAGAAGCTGAGACTGGCAGGTGAGTACATGGGTGCGATCCCGTGGTTGGTGCTGTACCCAGATCCGACGGTGCCGAGAGGGGAACCGTGTCTTGAGCAGACGATGCAGCAGTTGGAGTTGTGACAGTTGGCACAGATGTTGGTGCCGAAAGAGGAAGTTTAAAGTCCTTTGTCCTGTAAGCCCATTTGGTATCTGAGGATCCTTTAGCCTCTTTGGTATGCAAATAGGAAGATAATGTCCCAGCTGATCTCCTCTTTACGGAAGGAGTCGAGACCAGACAACTCGCTTGTTTTCTGGGAGCTGGCCCCAGGTCTGAAGCTGGCCTGAGGGAATTCTCAAGTAGAAAAAGCTTGAGATGTAATTCCCAATCCTTGTGAGCTCATGTCTTACAGTGAGTGCACTTTAATGGGATATGTGATTCCCCGAGGCAACGCACACAGGAGGATTGCCTGTCTGAGGCAGGCATGGTGTCCTTACAATTAGAACACCATCTGAATCTGGGGGAGCTTGGCAATTTGAACTTCTATTGTTTTCTCTCTGTTTCTTTCTGTTGTCTTCTCTCTGTCTCCTCTTTGTCCCTTTCTCCTCTTCTTCTCTGTCTTCTTTTTTTAATCTACTCTAAGTAATTTTAACGAAACTTACGTGGTAGATAGAGGGGAAAGGAGAGGGAGTAACAAAAGAGATTTTTTTAAAGTAAGGTAAACTGATGAAAATAGAGAAAGTATTGAAGAAATGAGGTAAGACGATTTGGGGGTTTTTTTCTGGGATAGAGAACTGCTGAGGTGCTCCATCTCAGAATAGTGGTTGAGAAGGATTGGCGGGCTTTGGCCATGCACGCGCCCAGCAGAGCGCAGCAACAGCTTCCAGGTCATCATCGGTGCATGTGCGACTCGACCACTCACGCTCCTGTCAATTCTCTGATCCTGGGAGCCACGTGATGCAACACCACAAGTGGAGCACCCACAGGAACATCACTCGAGGAAGAAATGTATACTGTCCTTTGAAGTAAAACCTTCACCTCTTAGGCACCCACAGGTAATTAGCTACAATAGCACAGTTAAACTGTTTATATTGTCACATCAAAGGTCCATCTAGATGTTAATATTCCCTCCGGGCCTTCTAATTAAATAGATCAACGGTAATAGACAAAAAACCAGTTCATCTACCTTGCTAACCTCTAACAAGACAGATGTAACCGTCAACAAATAACTACCAACAATACACTTCAATATCAAAGCTCTAGTCTACTTGTAAGATTACCATTGTGTTTTCCTATAATGTGTTTTTAAAAGTCACATTTGGCCCACACACTTGCACAGTTACTCGGCTTTTTTTGGCCCGCCATGACACTCACAATACTGTTTCCGTTCATTGTTTTTCTTTGCCTTCAGCTGATGTGCCCTGGAGGACCCACTCCTCCATACCAGTGGAGTACCTCCCACAGATAAGGCATAGACCTAAGAGGAATATGGATGATATGTTTCACCAAGTGCTGCAGTCAACAGATCCAGCACATAGCAAACCAAGAGAGTGGTGGGAGACAATCAATCAACAAGCAAATCAGTCTAGATAGCCAGGAAAAGAAATAGGGCCAAGAGCAGATGATAAAACTCCTGGAAGGCCAGACAGAGATGTTGAAGGTCCTCATTAACTTTCAATCTGAACACATCGATGCCAGACTGCCCACCCCTCCAACTACAAGAGAACTCTGGTCCATGCCCTCCCCAAACTCCCGCAGCACATTCCTGCTCCCTCACACTACCCCGTGCACTCCACGCCTAAGGACTGGTTTGCCAACGAAAGCTGAGTTACACCGAGCTGTGAGAGCCCTAACTGCGAGACTGTTCTTCCTTGCCATGTCCCGTTTGACCAAAAGTTTGCGTTTGATCCTGTTATTGAACTCATGTCTCTGAAATTAAATGAGTCTTTATTTGTGAAATATATTTGTAAGACATCACTCAGTGCTAACATGGAAACACAGTGGCTAGAGGTAGGAAGATTTGCTTCTTGCAGTTAACTCTCAGGAAGCAAGCAGCACACGGGTAATTCAAGGTGCCACGAAAACACTGCCTGACCCAATGCACCACATAAAGAGACGTTACTGGGAATCATTGTCAAAATGCTCATTCAAAGCCTCCCAGCATGACACAGCCTCATCATGAGTATGTATCAAGTTAACATAACTGAAGCTACAGCATGGGAAAGGATTCCCAAAGTCCAAATGCTCGTACAGGCGCTGCACATGGCATGGATTGAGAAAGCGCTCTGTTTAAGGTTGGCCGCACAGCTAGACAGACAGATCTTCTGCTCCAGTAAGAGTTACTGATCACTAAAAGAGAGAGATTAGAAACTGCCAGGACAGACAAAAACCACTGATTTTTAAAATAAATAAAACTGTTTTAAAATTTAAATTAAACACAGGTTAATTTTTTTTAAAATAAACTTAATTAAAATTAAATTTGAAATGACGACAACCTCTGTTAAGGCTTAACCCTGTCATCTATTGTAACCATTACACGGCACACGTCTGCTGCCACATTTTAAAGAAAGTCAAACTGGTCGAAGTCACTGGCTGCGCACCTGGAATCAGTTTGCTGGAACCAGACTGACAGCGGTGGCCTCCTCTGCAAAGAGAATACTTTCTTCATTTCAGTTTATTCAACAAGCTCACTTCAATGACTAGTTCATTCAGAGGTAACAAGCCAACTGGGAACTGAGCAAGCAGCAAAGCTTGGATTCCTTTTTCATTCTATTAATAAAAACATACGCCTGAGAGGACAGCATCTAATAGCTCTAAAATCTCAAGGTGACCAGATGCAAGCAGTTCAGTTCCTTAATTACAGCTAATACTTGTTAGTTTTAGTTTAGTTAGTGTTAGTTAGTTAGTTTTAAACACAAAACACATTTTGGAATAAACATTTAAAACCTTTTATCTTATGTATCAAGTACTTTCGTGGTTTATTTCACAGCAAAATTTAAAATACTGTTTGTGTATTTTAATTGAATTTCCACCCACAGAGCTTGACACAAATCACAAGTAAAAATAACATCTAGTAAATAAGAAATGCATCAGTCACGATTTGCTAAGAGAATAAACAATGTAAAAATAACATTCTGAATAAATATAAAGTAACATCATTGTTTAAAGAAATGTAAGAGAAGGTGGGCGAGATAATAAAAAGAAACACCAAATATAGAGTAAAGGCTACACTTGCTGCAAACAACGTGTTTTAATCATTCCCCATTCATGAGAATCAGTCTTTCCTCAGAAAAATAACTACAAAGTACAAATGTAAAAACATGATCAAAATCAATAATTTAAGTCAAGGTTTCCTCCTTACTGATTTCAATGATTACAGACTCAGACTCTCAGGTCAGAAGTGACCAGTATTTTCATCTAGTCCGATCTCCTGCACAGTGCAGTTCACAAAACCTCATCCAGCCACTCCTGTAATAAGCCTCTCACGCATGGCTGCATTATTGAAGGCCTGGAATGACAATCTGTCGATGGTAAGGTACAGTGAACCCACCAGCCCGTGAGCTGTGGCCCACACTACAGAGGAAGGTGAAAAACTCCCTGCCCTAGGGGAAAATTCCTTCCCGACCCCAATATTATTTATTATTTAAACTGGTGATGTAAATTGTTTTGATTTCAATCAATGCACTCTGGATCCACCACAGAACGTCCCCGGGTGCATTGATTGTGAGAACCATGTCAATACAACTCTAGCATACAGCACACTGAACTGACACAGCATGGATGCAGACTGAGGCTACGTCTATATTGATGGCGGCAGAGTCGCCACCATCAGTGTGCTCTTCCGTGTTCGACAGAGCGGTCCGTCAAGACGCACTCAAATGAACACGGAACCGGAGCTGTAACTCCAAACCTGTAACTGGAGTAGCACCAAGCCCACCGGACACCATTTCCGGTCGGCTTAGTGCAATGTGTAGGGAATAGTTAAGAAGTCGGCGGGAGATACCTTGCGTATCTCACGTCAACTGCTGCCAAAAAGTGCAGCAAGTCTAGAGTAGGGCACATTTTCACACGTTTATTTCAGCACTCATTGAAGATAGCAGTTCGCCGAACATTATTACTCAGACAATTCAGACACCTTGTGCAATGTATGTGATCACCTGGCTCTCCATCGAGTCTCGTACTTCAGCAGCAAAGGCTAAAAGGAGTAGAGGTCGAAGAGCATAATGAAGAATAGCAGCATGGAGTGGATACAACCAAATCTGGTCTCACTTGACTTTTCTGAAATGTTGCTTCACTCTTCAGCTAAGACCCTTTTCTATAAAACAGTTTCTGGATTTTGAGAAACTGTCATATCCTACCAGAAACCAAAGAAGCTGAAGTAATATCTTTTCATATCCCTCCCACCTCACATCCTCTCAGGATGTTTTCAGCAGAAACAGATTTTAGTAAAAAACCAACCCCTCAACACCCCTAACCCTCCCACCACAAAAAAAAAAAAAAAGCCACTCACTAGCTAATATTGCAGGCTGTTTTGGAAGCTGTCCTGAGAAATCACAAAACACAAACCATTCATCTCACAGGAGCTGTAAGGGTTTAACGCATTCAGGATGTCACATACCACTATAGTGAGATGCTTCATAAACGAAGCCATACTCAGAACACGGCAATATACTGAGACGGCGCTCTGGCACATTTCATTTACAAAGTACAGGCTTCAAAACTGTATTGTGTTCTGCCAAACAGGACACCGTGATCATTGTTAGGACAGCCAGCAATGTGTTTCGTTCCATAACAATGCTCTCCAGACACCCTGACAGCCCACTACAGAGCCAGGGATAGGACTGAGTTCTATTTAAAAAGATTCCCATGTCCAGAAACCCTCTGCAGGACTCAGTGACCTGAATTTGGGGTTGTATTTTCCATGGCAACAACAATGAATCAGAAGTCTACCATTAGAGCCCACGTGACTGGGTCCCCCTTTGGAATCAGAAGATGATACGTTAACGGAAACGGTCTGCCATGCTAATCCAGCCCTCACATTTTCAATAGCATGTTCAAAAAGTACAGAATCAATATTTTTCATTAGTCACCAAAATTCAAATAGAAAATAATGGGGTTAAGATATGGTAGGGGAAATTCAAGAACTGAAATAGTTGGAAATACTATTAATCTCTTAATAGTTTAGTGATATAAGGTGTACAGGTTTCCCAGCTCACTCGGGTTTCATCTTCTGACTCACTCTGAAGCCTGCAAAGCCATATATCCCAGTGAAAACACAGCAGGAGTTTGAGCCATGATAAAGAGAGCTGAAAGTGAAATGTCACAGTGGGATGTCCTTGGCTGAAAGAACCAGCCCAGAAAGGAGAGAAAATATGCCAGCCCCACAGACGGCTTTCCTTACGAGGGGGAATTCCCTGGCATTTGCTAAGTTAACTGTGGGTAGCAATAATGTGTTCACTTCTCTAAAAAACACACGGAACCAATCGCAGGTGTATGAAACTCTGGACTGCACGCTACAAACCCAACAGACCCATGTCTACCATGTGAATCTGGATTAGACTTTTACAGAAGCTGTTCTGAGAGAAACAGCACACAAGGCTAGGAACCGTCCGGCATCATTATTATGACCTGTTTACTAATCTGGAAAGCACAGATAAAATGCCTGAGAACGACTTACAGTATGAGACAACAGAGGCAAATGTTATTGCCAACCCAGCCCCCAAGTTATGACGTCTGTCGACAGCGTCCAAGATGAAAATACAAGATTGCCTTTCTTCTAAACGCTAAGATAATAAGTATTAATAGGAAAGAAAGCCTCAGTCCTGCCACTGGTTCCTAGGGTTGGGGTGAGTATTAGTAAACATTCCTATACTAGCCAAATTCACTCACTATCCTGACTGCTTTGGAACTGGTCAAATCAACATACACACGTCATCTTCACAGAGAGTCCCAATCTTCTTTAAACAGCACCAGGAGTGCACACATTCCACATCTGAACGGTCTTCAACCTCCAGTTAGTAACATACCTGGCCTAGAATGAACATGGAGGATTCTTTCCAATCAAACTTTCTGCTACAGAAACTATAGTGATTAAATACAGCCAAAACAAACAAGGAGTTCGGTGGCACTTTTAGAGACTAACAAATTTATTTATCGCACGAGCTTTCATGGGATAAAATCCCACTTCATCGAACGCTTGAAGATGGGGAACTTACAGAATGGGAGCAAAATAAATGCTGGGAAATGTAAGTCATGAGATTTGGTTAGACTGTAACAGCAAATCAGTTGTTACGATTCAAAGAGTGGAGTTCAGCAATTAGCAGGGAGGTGGGTGGGGGACAAGGTAAGTAAGGTACCAGTTGTAATGGGAAAAGAACCAATCTTTATTCAGTCCTGAGTTCACAGAATCAAATTTGCATATGAATTCCAGTTCTGCGGTTTCTCTTTGAACCGAGATTTGTTATTCATTTGTTTGAGCACCGCTATTAACAAATCATCAATGGAGTGAACAGGGAGATTGACGGGTTCCCCTATTGGTTTTTGAATGTTATGATTTCTGATGTCAGATTTGTGTCCATTTATTCTTTGGCGCAGAGACTGTCCTGTTTGTCCAATATATAAGGCAGAGGGGCATTTCTGCACATGGCAGCATAAATCACATTGGTGGATGAGCAGATGAACGAGCCCCTGATGGAGTAGCTGGCCTGATTAGTCCTGTGATAGTGCCTTTTGTGCAGATATGTGGGCAAAGTTGGCAGCGTGGTCTGTTGCAGGGATATGTTCCTGCTTTAATGTTTCTGTTGTTTGATCTGTAGTTGCTGGTGAGCATCCATTTAAGGTTGGGGGGCTGTCTGTAAGCAAGGAGAGGTCTGTCTCCCAAGGCTTGAGAGAGTGAAGGACCATCTTGTAGAATAGGCTGTAGATCTTTGATGATGTGTTGAAGAGGTCTGACTTGGGGGGTGGTGACCACCAGTGGACAAGAGAAGACAGAGGGGGGATTTGATAGCAACCTTCAACTACTTGAAGGGGTGCTCCAAAGAGGGAGCTAGGCTGTTCTCGACGGTAACAGAGGACAGAACAAGGAGCAATGGTCTCAAATTACAACTGGGGAGGTCAAGGTTGGATATTAGGAAAAGCTTTCTCACTAGGAGGGTGGTGAAGCATTGGAATGGGCTACCTAGGGAGGTGGTGGAATCTCCATCTTTGGAGATATTTAAGGCCAGGTTAGACAAAACTCTGGCTGGGATGATTTAGGGGGAGTGGCCCTGCTTTTAACAGGGGGTTGGATTAGATGACCTCATGAGGTCCCTTCCAGCCCTATGATTCAGTTGGGGTTGGTCCTCTGTGAGCAGGAGGTTAGACTAATGACTTCCTGAGGTCCCCTCAAATCCTAATATTCTATGAACCTATCCTCCAAGAACTCATTTAGTTCTTTTTTGTTAGTCTTCTCCTTCACAACATCCTCCAGCAAAGTCTCACACGTTGTCTGTGCTTTGGGTGAAGAAATACCCTTTTGTTCATTTTAAACCTGCTACCTATTCATTTCATTTGGTGACTCCTAGTTCTTGTGTTATGTGAAGGAGTAAATAACACTTCCTTATTTACTTTCTTCACACCACTCATTTTATAAACCTTATCATATATCCCCCAAAGTTCCAGTCTTATTAAATCTCTCCACATATGGAAGCTGTTCCATGCCCCTTAATCATTTTTGTTGCAGTTTTTTGTACATTTCTAATTCCAATATATCTTTTTTGAGATGGGGAAACCAGATCTGCACAAGAGGTTGGCATTCCAAGGATTTATAAACAGGCAATATTATATTTTCTCTCATTATCTAGCCCTTTCCTAATGATTCCCAACATTCTATTAGCTTTTTTTGACTGCCCTACACATTGAGTGGATGTTTTCAGAGAACTATCCACAATGACGCCAAGATCTATTAAGTCCATCTGCAGAGTTTTTCAGCATGTTTATAGCAGTATATAGTGTACAGAAGATTGCAGATGCTAAGTCCTCTGGGGATGATGTTTTATTTCTTTTATCTAGTCAGGAAGGAGATATTGTTATAAAGGGTGACCTCCTTCCTCACACTGTGGAATCTCCATTTCAGATGGCAAAATTCAGTATCTTGCATTATTGGTGTAGCTGTAGCTGTGTTGCTGCCAGACTTGGAGACCAACTCTGCAAAAGGACTTCAGAAAAATCTAAGGGAACATTTCCGGCAACAGACGTTGCTCCACTAATAGATAATATTACTTCATCCATCTTGTACCTCCCATACCCTGGGACCAACACGGCTACAACTCCTCTAAATTAGACAATATACACCTCTAACTTTCCCATGCACCCACAGACCTATAGCTAATGACAGCAACAATGTGAGCCAAAGAAGACTCATTTGCATTTGAGGCGAGTGGTAAAGCACTCCTGTGGCAATTTAACTTATTTCTAATCATTTTAATGTAAAAAATTGAAGAGTTTTACAACAGATATAGAGAGGTAGCTAAGAAACGGGGCTTTCAAATGCCACTGTCAAAATCCAGAGGGGGAGCTGTGTTAGTCTGTGTACAGCAAAAAACGAGAGTCCTGGGGCACCTTAAAGACTAACACATTTCTTCGGGCATCAGCTTTCCTTGGCATCTGACGAAGTGGATGCAGCCCACGAAAGCTTATGCCCAAAGAAATCTGTTGGTCTTTAAGGTGCCCCAGGACTCTCGTTTTTTACTGTCAAAAATGGCCACCAGACTCCTAGCACCTTTGGTATTGAAAAGTAAATACCGTATATGTCATCAGGACCCACATTTACCTTCTATCTGTATTTCACAGGGACATGGCAATTTGTCATTTCACATTTTACTCACCTACAATCACCGTTTGGCTAATATTTGTATTCAGTCGAGACGTACCTCCTGAATTCCAGGTTATTAAAATGGGCATCACCCCTTTTGGGGGGCAAGTATTTTAGGGCTTGCCCACCTGCTTTCCAATTAGCGCTGTACAGAGCCATTCTGTTGCATAGATGATTTTGAGATTTCAAAATTTGTTAATGTTCTGATTAGGAAAGAAACATGAACATTTTAAAATACTCAGCAAAAGAAAATTTAGAAAAATTGTTTTCATTTTAACTTTTTAAATTTTACTATATAATAGGAAAAATATTAAAAACAAATTGTTTAGAATTATTCCAAAAATATTACTTCAGCATTAGTGAAACATATCAATATTGACAGAATGCCCCCGCCCTCCACATGCCTTTTTTCTCCAAAACAAAATTTTGGTGAAATCAACACCATTTACAAACAAGGAGTCTGGTGGCATTTTTAAAGACTAACAAATTTATTCATCACATGAGCTTTCATGGGAGAAAATCACACTTCGTCAGCCGTTTTTAAGATAAGTTCCCTATCTTCAAAGTGTCTGACGAAGTGGGATTTTTCTCCCACGAAAGGTCATGCAATAAATAAACGTGTTAGTCTTTAGAAGTGCCACCAGACTCCTTGTTTGTCTTGCTGAACTAGACTAACACAGCCCCCCTTGGAACTTGTCAACACCATTTAGTAAAGCATTTCAGTTTTGGCAGAACTGTATTTGCTGGGTCCAGCTCTTCTCTTACCACAGACACCGCTGCCTCCAGCCCACCCCAACTCCTCCCACTGCAGCCCATGCGTGGTCCAGAACACTTCATGACTGCAAGATCACAAATGCCACACTGTTATCCTTTTCTTCTAAAATGAGTAAGTTTCTTCATGAATTTGACACCGCACACGAGCCATATTAGCCAGGCTGTAAAAGAGGCAAGGCCACAGGATTTCCTAGTACGTAAGTATTCCTGCCCTCTTCTGCCACATTTCATAGAGGAGTTTCATTGGGGCTGCAGAAGTACTCCATGGAAGGAGAGCTCCAGTGGGAACTCTGAGCCAGTTCAAGTATACAATAGGGCTCTTCAAATAATCAAGGTCACAACATTTTTTAGAATTGGACATATGCCAGTTTTGCACCCCACTCGCTCTGATACAGCTGAAACATTTTTCCTCAGTCTTTCCAAAAAATCCCTTCACCTTCAGGCAAAGATCAAGTATAGAAAGTTTCATGAAGAAAGATGAAAGCTAAAGAAGACTATGAGTGACTGGAAGCCAAGATCATCACAGAACTTGCAACGCAACCTTACCACTAGTATTTTGCTTATATTTACACCTCCATTATTCTGTAAATGTTGATTGATTACTTAATCTAAAATGATAATACATTATTGAAGGTAGAAGTTGGATCATTAATTGCCAGGTTCAGTCCTCTCTGCTTTTTTGAAGACCAGTATTACTTCTAGAACCTGCCCTGTTGCGCATGTTATATTTTATTTATAATAATAGGAAACATTACATTATTGTCAAAAGACCCATTTAAGACTGGGGCTGCACTAGGTTGACTTCTGTATAAACAAATACGGGACAATTCCTGTTCTGAACGCTTACAATCTAAAAAACTCACAAGGGAGAACGCATAGGAAATCAGAGCACACCAAAACATGAATCTGTTGAAGAACTGGCACAGTTTTGTTAGGTACATGGGGTTGGTTTATCTCAAACAATTGACAGAGGTACAAAAAGCGTTTAGTCAATTACCTAAATGGAATGCCTGACTTATTTGCACGTCAGTATTTTTAAAGTAATCCCTACCAGCACTTCAAAGTCATTTGATATACTCTTCTTTACTTCCTATCTCTTTATGTTTCTTGTTAACTGCAGACTGGAAAAGAAATTCAATCATCGAACCATGCTCAGGTCAAGTCTACAGAGGAAAGTGAAGGTAAATCAAGCTAAGGTAAAGATGTGAATTTCATGCTCCTAATTTACTGATGATCCTACTTTCACATTAGCAATGCTTCCCCCCTCGTCTTTTTCTTAAAAAACCCTTTCTACTCAAGTCTCTCCCTTCAGCAGCATTAATTCATTTTATTTTTGGTGTCCTTTTTCTGAGCAGGATAAGATGGCACTCTGTTAAGAACACTGGCGGCTGCAGGAACTTTATCTACACCAGAGCTTCTACCACTGCATCCCAAAAAAGAGATGCAGTGTTAGCAAGCTTGCAAGATTTTTGCTATTAAAAAAAAAAACCTTTAGGCATTTACTGGAGGACCAAAGTATTACCATGTGTCAGCACTCTAAGAAACTAAAGCCTTTGGCATGTTTTCACAGCTAAGTTATTACAACATTTTCAATACCGTGAGCACAAGGTTGACTACATATACACGTCACATACAGCACACTCACAAACTTCTGACTGCAGATGTGCATGGTGACATGAAACACAGGGACTGTGAGCTGTTGGCCAGGGAGCTATGTGAATGGAGCTTCAGTCAAATATTATCTCCAACTGATAGGAGACCTGAGCCCAGAGTTCACTCTTATTCCCTTTATAAGAGGAAAAAGACACGTTAGAATACAACAACAGGAAACATCTGATTGTAAAAACCATTTCCAATAAACTCCGCATTTTCTACTTTAATAAACCACCTCAGAATGAGCTTTCATTCCATACTTACTGTTTTCCGTTTCATTAAATTGGTATACCTGCCTGTGTACCACATGGCCACCTCCACATTGGGAAACAAACATAGGGTTGGGGGAGGGAGGCTGTAAGTCCTGGCTCAAATAGAAACACGTTTCTGCTGAACACAAATCCAAGTTTCCAAATTAAAATTTTCATTTTGCAAAAGGAAAGGATGGAAGACGTTATGAATCTAGAGAAAACCAATAATCTTCAATTCAGTGAATACGAGTCTTGTCCCATTAAACCATACAACAAATTGACAGGCAAAAAACAACTGTATAAATCCATTAGAAAATAAGTAAATAATGCACAGCTAACTCATCCAAAACAAATCAGAGCCCCATAGACTCAAAAGAAGACTCCTCTTAAAATACCAGGAAGCATTAATAAACTGCTTACTGATTTTTAGTGGGACTCCTAATCTTCTGCTACATTTCCTTCTCCCTCAATTCTGGCAGTTTAAGACCTCTTAAGAGTATAATTCAGTTTTTGGCACATGCAGGTTGCAAGACAGTTCCAACAGTTGTCTGACTTGATTTTACACCGACTGCTGCCCACTCAAGCCAAGAATGGGGAAAGAGAAAGACTCTCTGGCTTCAATTTAAGGCTTATATCTTCACTCTCATGGAGAAACAGAGCTCCTCCTTTCCTATGTTGTTCACCAAATTCTTTGCTCTTGACCATCCTTCTCACCACAATCATTGCCCATCAGTTATTTTTCATGCTTTGTTATTGCTACGAAGTTAGGCAGCCAACAGGATATCAGACCGTTTTTAACCAGGAAGTATGTCAGACAAGGAAACAGGATTTACTTCAGCAAGTATTCTACAAACTGTACGAACGCCTCTCAACCAATGTAATTTCCACGGCAACTTTCCCTAACATTAAATCACTTCTCAGTATAGCCTCTCCACTTCTCTCCATAGAACTCAAGCACGATAAAACAACAGAAAACTTATCCTCCAATCACATCCCTGGCATCATTGTCCAATCAGATCTGGATTGAATGTTCCCCATTACAAGCTTTCTAGCTGCATCTCTTGTTATTTCATTGTTTGCCCATAGAAACCGCCACAGCTGTTGAAGCCGTACCTGGACTCTGATGGTGACCAATACCAGATGCTTCAGAGGCAGGGCAACAAACTCCATAATGGAAAATTTCTGGAGCAGCATGGCCATATGGAAAGTTTCTTCCTAATCTGAGGCAACGAGTGCTTCAGCAGGAGGTTTAAAGTTTCCATAGGGTGCCTTATTATGAAATAATAAACATGGAGGGAATTTCTTCCAGACCCAAGTGATAATATATGTATACCTTGCCGAACGGAGAACTGAAATGCCCATATAATTCTCTCTCAGCTGGCCTTTCTGTGGACGCTATGTGTATTCATAAACACCACAATGTTAAACTCATAAGGCTAGGAAGGCAGTGGGGACGACGCATATAGGATACCAAACCAAGACATAATTCTGACATTGACTTATTGCGTGAACTTGGCCAAGTCACTCAACCTCCCCATCTCATTTCCTCATATATAAATCAGGCACACACACCTCTGCAAGGAGCTGTGAGGTCTCTGAATGAAAACCGCTGTGTAAGCCCAACCTGATAGCTGGGAAGCTACTGAAGCAATGTATAATATTCCATTTGTGAGTACTTGGAGGGTTAGCAGCAAGTGTGGCTCTACAAAGAACAAATCATGACAAACCCACTCAATTTCCTTCTTTGACAGGGTAATTGGTTTGGTGGCTAGAGGTATGCAGTGGACATTGTATACCTGGAGTTCAGCAAGGCTTTTGACACAATCCCACAGGACATTCGAATAAATAAGCTGGAGAAAGGCAGGCTTAGCAAAACTACCATAAATTGGATACAGAACTGATTAAACAGATGCAAAGAAAGAGTAACTATTAGTGAAATGATGTCAGGCTGGAGAGAGGTCTTGTCTGGGGTGAGACAGAGATCTCTTCTGGGTTCACTGTTGTTTAACATCTTTATTAACCACCTGGATACAGGCATACAGATCAGATTTGCAGATGATATACTGGGGCAGAGCGTTGCCAACATTTTGGAGGATAGAGCTAAAACACAGAGGGCTCTCGACAAATCAGAGATCCGGCCTACAGCCAACAAAATGAAATTCAGGAATGAAAAATGTAAAGTGCTACACACTGGGAAGAAAAGCCGAAGGCACTAATACAGAATGGAAGGTAACTGGCGTGGCAGTGACACCACTAAGAAGGATCTGGGAATTGTGAGATCACAACCTCAACATGAGTCAGCAATGTGATGAGAGGCACAGCATGAAGTCACATGAGGTGATGGTACCCGCTGCTCAGCACTGGCTCAGCCTCACCTGGAGTACTACACCCAGTTTTGGTCACCAATGTATGGAAAGAAAACAGAGAAACTGGAAAGGGTCCCGAGGCGAGTGACAAAGATGTTAAAACACAAGCCATACGACCAAAGCCTGGAGAAGTGGTTATCTTTAGTCTGGAAAAGAGGAGATTGAGGGGAGGGGGTATGATAGTGGCCTTCAAATACTCAAATGAAAGACAACCATAAAAGAGATGGAGAAAAAATTTCTCTTGCCATAGAGGGAAAGACAAGAGGCAACTGGTCCACATTGCAGCATAGCAGATTTAGATTAAATCTAAGGACAAACTTCCTAACTGTAAGAACTGTAGGATAAGGAGACAGACAATCTAGGCATGTTGTAGAAGCTCCTTCACTGGAGGTTTTCGAAAGGAGGCTGGGTAGCCATCTGTCTTGGAGGGTTTAGACACAAGAAATCCTGCATCTTGGCTGGGGAGTAAACTAGATGATCCCTGTGGTCACTTCTAGCCCTATGATTCCAGACTCTATTGCTTACCTCAATAATATCAAGTAGCACTGAGTTACATGGGCTAATGCTGAAAAGTATTTCTTTTTATCAACTCTGAAGGTTACCTTTAATTTAATCCAGGCCTCGCTTGCTGTTGTATTATGGGAGAAGTGACCGATCTCCTTTTCTCTGCACTACTGCAAAACCTGCCCTATCCTTGTTTCCTGATGTTATATCTGGCCACTCTCCACCAGGCTGTCCATGAAGAAACAGTGGGCTTGCAAAGCAAAGGATAAAAGTCACATTCCAAACCCTGCAGCATGCTCACTTTAAAATAACGAGAGTCCTGGGGCACCTTAAAGACTAACACATTTCTTCGGGCATAAGCTTTCGTGGGCTCCAACCCACTTCCTCAGATGTATGAAGTGGAAACTACAGTTTGTTAGGAAGTAAATACACTTGCAAGAGGGAGGACAAGGGCTAACCAAGTCAGTTCAGTTAGGGTAGACGAAGTCCATTCCCAACAGCTGATTAGAAAGTGAAAATGTGTGAACAAACAGTTACTTTTTGTAATGAGCTAACCATTCCAAATCCCGATTCAGATCCAGTCTGTGTCGTTTGCATATGAGTTCCAGCTCTGCAGTTTCATGCTGAAGTCTGTTTTTGAAGTTCTGTAAATTAATTTGTTAATCTGTTAGTTTGTTAGTCTTTAAAGTGTCACAGGACTTGAGTTGTTTTTGCTATATACAGACTAACATGGATAACCCTCTGGAACTTATCGCCATGCAAGTCACTGAATTTAGCCGTATGAAATGGAAACCTACCAACCTCATGAAAAAACTCTCACAGATAAGACAGACATCATCTTCCTCTCCTTGTGCAAACAAATGGACATCATACCAAATGGACTGAAAGTGAAAAATCCATTACGAGAGACATGTTGAGAGATTGTGTCACACACCCAAAATAACTAAGGAACCACCTGATCAGCATCCTATACAGCAAACAGGAGAAGAAAGACTTCTCAACACTGGCGACTCTCATGAAAAACCAAACTTCCACGTGGCTGATCTTTCCAAAAACATAGGCTATAGCTGAAAAAAGTAGATTATAGTTAAGCTAAGGCCCTGTCTACATTTCAAACACCAGTCAGTGCAATTCACACTGATGTGCAGGCACCGAAGTCTGGATATTGCTGAGGCGCAGACATACTTGGTTGCTCACATTGGCGCTGCGTGTACTCACAGGGAATGCTTGAGCCAATGTGAAGTTCTAGTGCATCACAGGCAGGTATCCCAGTGTGTCTCATGCTACTGTCACTCAATGCACTGCCTTTTGGGACATTTTCCCAGTGATTTTCTGAGATACTAATGGTTTATCCAGGGTGTTGTGGGAGCCAGGCATCAAGTACCCAGCACACAACTGTCTCCTGCCATAATACATTCCACATCCCATAATGCTTGCACCATTTTTTAAAATTTCCACAAAGGCTTTCCATCTCTGACAGAAGCATGGAGTTCACAGAATTCAGGACACCTACCATGAATATTGCAAAATGCAGAATGCACAATTCTCCTATATGGGCAGACCTTCAGGAAGAACTGCAACAGCTGAGATCACAATGAGGAAGATGTTGTCATCACCCAGGAAAGGTTATTGATGGATGTAGCAAAAAAAAATTCTAGTTTACTTGTCGAGTTCACAGAGTAGCTGCAAACGGCAGACAGCCCTTTCTAGATCCAAATACAGGCTTGCGACAAGTGACTGAAGAATTTTTGGGTGCAAAAGGCCACATCTGGATCTGTGTATCTTGCTCGCCCAGGCCCTCCAGCACAGGGACAAGAGAAAGGGATCAATCACAGAAGATTAGTGTTGGACGGGACCTCAGCAGGGGCAGATTATTAAAGGGGCTTTAGGGGCTTAAGCCCCAGGCTCCAGCACTTAAAACCCCTCTGATAATCCAGAGACTCCCACACCCCACCCCACCCCATTCAGCACCAGCACAGAGTGCTCATGTCCTGCTGAGGCTGTCAGGAGTGGGGGCAGACCCTGGGGGTGGGGCGGGGCGGGGCGGGGGAATATCTGCCCTCGCGCGCCACTCCTGGGCTGGCTGGTCCACAGGCAGGCCAGAGCCTGCTTACTCCACCCAGAGGGCAGGGCCAGCTGGCATGGCCAGCCTGACATGCAGCTCTCTGCTCTCCAGGGTCTATGGCCCTGGGGGACTGCATCAGGGGTTGCCGTCTTGTGCGCAGAGCGGCTGAAGTGAGGCCAGGGCAAGAGTACCCTCAGGCCCCAGCCACCCCACCCCTGCACCCCAGCGACAGGGGCGTGGGGCCTGGCACCCGAAATGGAGGGCCAAGGCTGGGGGCCCCATGGTGGGGGACAGGGGTGGGCTGGTTAATCCAACCCTGGACCTCAGGAGGTCATCTAGTCCAAACTCCCCATTCAAAATAGGACCAACACCAACTAAATCATCCCAGCCAGCACCAGGCAAAGCCACGCCTTAAAAGCTCTAAGGCTGGAGAGCTGCATTGAGAGAGGAGAAGTGAGAGGTGACTATGCTCAGAGAAGTTGAAATGCCAGACTCATCTGTCAGTGGAAATCATTTTGTAGTTGGAAATTGCATAAGAGGGCCACTATCATGCAAGTGTGTAGAGACATTAATTGTCTCCTGCTACACAGGACTGTGACTCTTGGCAACGTGCAAGAAATAGAGGATGGATCCACAGTAACAGGGTTCCTGAATCATGGGAGGCAATAGATGGAACAGAGCCCTATTTTGGGTTCAGCCCACAAGGCTAAACATCAATGGAAAGGGAGACTTGGTAGATTGAGGAGCCATTGGCAAATGACCTCACTAGAGATTTAAACGATGTATTTTCTTATTGTTGCCTGCTGTAAGTTATAAATATTGCTGCCCTGAGACTTGCCTGCCACTATGAACTGTGTGGTGCTTGCTGTCTGTTTATAAATATGGCTGGATGTTTTCTGAGGCTTTAAATTCTGTGGGGCTCAACGTATCTTTACAAGTACTCTCTGAGTTTGTGAATTTTTGTATACATTAACGTTCCATTTTTGGAGGATCAAAGTATTTTTATTAGTTCAGAACAAATGTTACAGGTTGCATAGTAGCAGTCAAGAAATCACAGAGCACAAATCAACGTGCCAACACAAACATACATCTTACAAACTTTTACCGTAACTTAACAGGGTGGAACTTTTAAAACCCTTCTGAAAAGGAAGTGAACATTTGTGACTATTGATGTAAACAAAAAAGTAGTTCAGCATTATCTATTGTGGTTACACACACCGATCTGTGGCTTTGCAGGTCAGTGTATGTCAAGCTGTAGTTTTCCTGGTCCCCCAGGGTGGAGTGGCGGGGGAAGGAGGCAGTCCGTAACGCCATGTGGTATGCGCAAAGATGTACGGTGCAGTGACCTTGGAGTTCTCCAAGGAGTGCAAATGCTGATGAGTCCAGGATTTGTGGACCAGGTCAGCCAGGTCTGCAGTATTTGGGCTTGCTGCCTCAGAAGACCGATTATGTCCTGATGTATTTCCCACTCTTTGTCCTGCTGGGACTCCAAGGCCTTTTGCTTGTCCTCTCTGTCCTTCTCCATGTTCTCAGTCATACTGACTCTCTAAGCTCTCTGTTCGCTGTGCAGGGTAGCCCTGGCTTGGCTTGTGGGATCTCTCAGAACATGTTGTCCTTAGTCCTCAGCAGGGTTAGGAGCTCTGCAGGTCTAGAGAAGGCCACCATGCCAGAAGCTGCTGATAAAAAACAGATAGATTTACAGCCATAATCAAAAGGGAAAGAAAAGTTTCGCAACTTCCTTCCCTTTTTCCCATAAATCCTTTTAAAATGAAATGACGAATGCTTTGGGGAGCCTCGGTACAACACCGCTCTTCAGCTCCAACCAGAGGGAGTGTGGTGAGGAAGGGTGGGACGTGATCTGCTGCTGTATGAAACTATCATATTTCAGACTCGATTCCTGGGGTACACGTAAAAGGCTCGGCAGTGAACACTGACTCTGGTTTTCACAGGCCAATATCTCACTCCTAGGGTCTCAAAGACAGAGGACCAAACTGTTGCTGATGCCCCAAAGTCACCTAGCCACATATGCCACTGGCCCGTTTGCTGCAGTGGGACCAGCCAAACTTCTCGCAGAGTCGGAAGGGAGAGCTTCTGCTGAAGAGGAAAAATAAAGCTGCCAACACTAGAACCCTTTGGGAGAGCGTTGGAGAGGTCTCCATGGAAGTTTAATCGAGATCTCTCAGTCACACAAACCATGTGCTCCCCCAGGCCCCTTCCACACCCCTAAATTAACAAAGCACTGAACGAGAGAAGCCATCTCTCCTCACGCACAGGACACTGAATGAATGTGAACTGTGCAATCAGACTGCCACAGTACCGGTCAGGAATTGGTTCTGAATTTACTTTTCTAACCCTTGAATGTCTCAGTTTACCAGTAAAAGAATGAAGTTGATCCCTTTGTCTTGCACATTGTGGATAGGCCAGGCAGGTCTTCAATTGGTGGGGGAGGGGAAGGAAAAGCAAGTAAAACCTTTTAAGAATAAATACATGCACACCCACACCAGAGCGCCCTTTCCGTCCATCAGCGGCTCATCTGCACTTGCCTGGTGAGCCTGGGTAGACTCCTGCTGAGTTTCAAATGGATCCTGGCTCGTGGCATTCTTGGAGTCACCCACCACATCTCCCCGCTCCTTCTCCTCCTCCTCACTGTTCAGGGAAGGAGTCTCCAGCATGGGCTCCTCGGAGGCAAACACAGTGGTCTGTGGGGTGCTGGTGGGATCACTGCCAAGTACGGCATGCAGGTCACTAAAAACGGCAGACTGGTGGGGCAGCACTAGATTTCTTGCTCCGCTCCCTCCTCGTGTGCTATCCCTACTGGGGCTCCTCTGTACCCCTCGGCCTACATCCCCCATGCCGCCTGCTAAGAGACGTCCCCTTTTCTACAGCTGCTCCTCCGCTAGGCTTGCATAGCCTCCTCACCCCCCGCAGGAGAGCCAAGTCCCCCAGTGGGAACGGCAAGGTCTGCTGGCTAAGACAAAGATCTGGTCTGACTGCAGGGCAGAAGAGTTTACAACGGAGCCTGTGACAGTGACTGCTCTGGACTGGAGCACTGTGGGACGGTGGCTGGAGGACGGTTAGAGTTGACACAGCTCATAACGTGTCTACATTCACACAGCATTGAGCAAAGCTGCACCATTTGGGGCCATGATTTTAGCGCATCGTTGGAGTGGGACAATGCTATGCAGAGACAAATCTGAGTGCAGACGCATGCGTAATACGGCAATGCAGAGTGACTGAGGTCGACCTAGACCACCCCAGGTTGTTAATGACTGCTGTACATAGCGGCTAGGATTACGTAGGCTGGAGGCAGACCAGGGCAGCAACTCAGATGACTCTCCTGTGAGGCCATCGTAACAAAGAGAACTCAAAGCAATCACCACTTGTTCCGCGAGGCTATTCCCTGGAATGACGGTGACTGGACGTGTCGAGGGTTCTCACTCTCGACTAACACTGGTTTTTAAAGACCGCTTGGCTACACGCGAGCGCGGCACCAGTGCCTGAAAGGCCCTGCTCTTCGGAAAAGTGGACTGAAGCTGCAAATCCAGAGACACTGGACACTCCCCCTCCCCTCCTTTCACATGGCACTTTAACAAAGCCCCCTAAACCAGCACTTCTCAAAGCATGGGGCAGGCCTCCCAAGGGGGGCACAAGCTGCGTCCCCCCCTTCTTCCCCTGTGAGTTTTTCAGAGCTCTGGCTGTCAGCCCCTGGGTGGGAAAAATGCTGCAGAAAGGGGGCAATGGGGCGCTAACTCAGAAGTATCACGTCTTATACTGTCTCCCTTACTGCTGCGCTGCAACTGCTGACGTGGCGCTGCCTTCAAAGCTGGGTGCCCAGCCAGCAGCTGCTGCTGCTCTCTGCTCTGCCTTCAGAGCTGGGCAGGGGAAGAGGCACTTGGAGTGGACAAAAAGGGGAGGCCTCATCAAATAAGTGTGAGAACCAGTGCTCTAAACCAATAAAAAACCACAACTTAAGAGCCAAAGATACCAGGAGACTGTGGTTGCTTTAGTGACACACAGCAGATGTCAACCCAGATGAACTGGCCAGATGAACGTTGGAGCAGCACAGTCTGTCCTTAAAAAGTAACTATTTTTAAAAGGAAACTAAAAGCTTTATAATTCAAGTCTTCAAGTCCTTAGAAATACATTAAGGTAGAATCCTATTATGTGTTCCCTGTTTGGTGCTCCTGTATGAAACTGAAATATTTAAAATGCCACGGAAACCTCAGACCAAAAACCCCCAAACTCTATTAAAATGACATGAAGGTTGAGAGAATCTAATAGCAACTTCTCATTATGAGAAGAAAAAAGTAAAGAAAAAACCCCAAAGGGTCTTTAAGAATCAGTTTAACACTGATGTGAGATCCCAAATGCTCAGGGCAAGTCTGTACTGACACCACCAGCGTGATCTGTGTAGACACGCTCAATCGATAACCGAACCGGAGCTGAACCCCAGCTCCATAACCGCACTTACAGAACGCCATTTCCAGTCGGCTTAGTGTGCTGTGTAGGGAGGGTTTAAGAAGCCAGTGGGAGATACACGAGGTATTTTTCAGACCTTGCTTATCTCCCGTTGACTGCCGCTGAAAACGGCTGTGAGTGTATACCAGGCTTAGATGCCATAATCAAATGGTTTCTGCATGATGTTGTTCCGGTTCTTTAGGTGCGTTGCTGGTGTATTTCCATGCTTAACGTGTTTGATTTCTTTGAAATACAACCTTAGCAGTGAATTGCCTGGATTTGTGATAATCAACGTGCAATGTGTTTTTTGTTGTAATGGTTTTTACCTTTAAGTTATTGATAGGAACTTCCATCCTTAATTCTTTTTAACACCGTTTTTTGGTCTGGGAATTATATTAGTGAATTGTCAAAAGTGCTTTATGAGCTGGTTATGTATTAATCATCCTTTTAATTAAAGGATATGGAATTAAATGAAGATTAAATTAACTCCACAATTTTCATGCCCTAAATGTATTTTACAGTCCACTGCAACTGTACTAGTCAACCCTTGCTCTGAAATTGGCAAAGGGATCACTCAGAGAATCAGAGAATCCTAGGGCTGGAAGGGACCTCACAAGGTCATCTAGACCAACCCCCTGCTAAAAGCAGGACCATTCCCCCTAAATCACCCCAGCCAGGGTTTGTCTAACCGGGCCTTAAATATCTCTAAAGACGGAGATCCCACCACCTCCCTAGGTAACCCATTCCAATGCTTCACCACCCTCCTAGTGAGAAAGTTTTTCCTAATATCCAACCTCGACCTCCCCAGCTGTAATTTGAGACCATTGCTCCTTGTTGTGTCCTCTGTTACCCTCGAGAACAGCCTAGCTCCCTCCTCTTTGGAGCAACCCTTCAAGTAGTTGAAGGTTGCTATCAAATCTCCCCTCAGTCTTCTCTTCTGTAGACTAAATAAGCCTAGTTCCTTCAGTCTCTCCTCATAAGTCATGTGCCCCAGCCCCCTAATCATTTTTGTTGCCCTCCGCTGGACTCTTTCTAATTTGTCCACATCCTTTCTGTAGTGGGGAGCCCAAAACTGGACACAGTACTCCAGATGCGGCCTGACCAGTGTCGAATAGAGGGGAATTATCACATCCCTCGATCTGCTGGCAATACTCCTACTGATGCAGCCTAATGTGCCATTGGCCTTTTTGGCAACAAGAGCACACGTTGACTCATATCCAGCTTTCATCTTTCCTTTTTCTTTCATTTCCCTTCCCCCTAAAATATAAAACTAACACTGGCATTTCTCTGGTTTAACTACATTTCAAGAAAACAAACATTAAGGAAGTTCTATGACATCACCAGGAGTAATCAGTACTCCAGATATGTAACATGTGTTCTTGGCTTTCTCTGAAAATGATCTACTGTTTTTGATATGAAGCATACAACATCTGGCCCAGCAGTCAAAAGATCTGTCTGCAAGCTGACACAGACAACTTTACATGGACACTTCAACTCTGCCTCAGTTCTACTGAGAACACAACAAAGTGACAGGAAGGATGAAGGTAGAGGAGAAGAGGTATATGAAGGATAAACTGTCTTCTGACTGACAGCACTGTACAGGCACCTCTGTAAAGAGTGGCAATGCCCGTTCTTCTTTGTTACTAGGCCCCAGAACAGACCATGTATTAAATGAACGTTGAGATTTAACAGACTCAACCTGAGGATCTGTTTTCCACGGCTGCAGGTCCTTAACTGGCAGCACCACCTTAGCCATAATTCCAGACTCCGAAGAGATAACTGGCTTCTCATTCCCGACAGGCTCCCTGGCTCCATAATGCAGTGAAATTTGAATATGCTCTATGATGGAGAAAACACATCACTAATAGCCTACAAAGAAATATGTTTTTTTACACAAAAGGGTTATGTTCTTCCATTTAAAAAAAAAGGTAACTGTAATATACCAGAAATGAAGATGCTCTAGAACGAAATCACTTATATTGTAAGAATAAATGTGAATACCACAACCCTTAGCAGGTTAGAAACCCACCTTCTCACACATCATTTACAACAGGTATAGGATCTGAAAGCTGTCAAATTCAAGATCAGAGAAAGACCATGGCAGTGCTCCTCAGTAACGTGTGAGGTTCTCATGGCTAAGTTGTTGGGTTTTGATATGATCTGGGTGGAGGGATGCGGGGGAGTGGGAACCTTGTCACTGAATAGCTTGATCAGATACAATAAGTTGTTGGTGTTCTCTAAATGCAGAAAGCTGCAAAGTAGATAAGGAAGCAGATTACAAAACTATAAAGTTGCTGGACAAATACACATGGAGCCTTTAAATTAGCACTTAGCAAAGAAATAGTCCAGCAAGAAAAAAAAAATTCCAGAGCACCCAAAAACTATACACAGAGAAATATGTGATCTGGGCACGGATCAGTGGACTTAAAAAGTTCCTAACTAAAGCAGAGAGCCCTCTTAAATCGACACCCAGTACAGTTTTCTGAGCTTCAGGGGCTAGGCATATGGCCCGGGTGCCATGCTTAGTCACCATATTTAACAGATTTAGTTCCTTTTAAACGTCGGCGAGCAAAAGAAGCCGGTCTTACATCATTCTGTATTATCACTCACTGCTGATCATAAGCAGCACTGCGGTGTGGTGACATGCAGGCGGTGTACGAGGAAAGGCATGGGGAAGATGCTCATGCACAGGTAAGAGAAGGGTTGGGACCAGGCTCCTCCTGCTAGTTCCCAGGTTGTGAGACCTGGAAACTTCTGCGGGTTATTTGTTCTTTGCACATTCGCTGCAAAAGAGTGTAGAAAGACCGTGGCATTGCCGCTGGAACCCTGCGTCTAATTCTGGTGAGACTCCAGGAGCTTAACCTATCGATCTGAATAAAGAGAAGGGTCAGGCGTGGCTTGGTTACCCTCCAGAAGAGCTACGTAACAATGGGCCGGTCAGTCTAGCAGATAAAGACATAACGCTATCGAATAACTGGAAGTCGAAGCTAGACAAATTCAAAGTAGAAGTAAGATGGGAGGTCATGGTCATACGCAGTCTTAGCTATGGGGCAGGTGTGCAAGTGCCACGGGCCCCACGCTGACTGGCTGGCTCTTTTAAATCTCCTGGGCCGGCGCAGCAGGGCACGGAGCCACGGGTGAGTGGGGGAGGAGGGAAAGGGCGGTAGGGTGGGGGTTGGGGAAGGACGCGGGGCAGGGGGCCCCAACGAGGACTATGGGGGTAGTGAGGGGTCCAATGATGAGGCCATTCTGGCAACCAAACTGGGGGGGGTGAGGCGGTGGCCAACTGGGGGGGGCGGGGAGGCCGCAGGGAGTAGGCGGTGAGGCTGAGGGAGGTGGTGGTGTGGCAGAGGCAAGGCCGGGGGCAGGCGTGAGCCCAAGGAGAGGCACCGGGGGCAGTCGGTGGGAGCCCCTCAAGATCGGGGGGGCAAACATCAATGATGCCCCCCATGGTGTGGGGGGGCCCCATCCTTGACTTCTACCCAGGGTCCCATATTCACAAAGACCACCTCTGGTCGTGGTGGATTATCCATCATTGGCTATTTTTAACTCAAGACTGGAGTTTTTTTCCACAAGATCTGCTCTAGGAATTAATTTGGGGAACTTCTGTGACCTGTGTTCTATAGCAAGTCAGATTAGATGATCATAATGTTCCTTCAGGCCTTGGAATCTACAAACGAGTGTACCCTGAAAATCGGCTGAGGCAGCTGGATGGTGCCAGTATCAGCACTAATCATATTGTTTGGGAGACAGCAGGAACAGATCTAGTGCTGGCAGGTAAAAGAAGGTGCAGTCTCTTTCGGAATGACAAGCAGTTTCTGTGCTTGTCTTCATTGTATTCTTGTTAGCTAAAAGCCAGCTCAAGCGTTGCCACTAACCCAAGTCCTCTGAATACACAGAAAACTCTAGCTTGAGGTAAACAGTGCCTGAAACTCCAGCTCTTGACACATCCAGGGTGTGGCTTTGAGCTTGAGGGCTGCTGATGGCAGAGCGAGTCATGCAATGGAGACGTGGCTAGTCCACACTTCGTGAAAAAGGCTCCACTCCATGAATTCAATCAGTCTGTACTGCTCCCTAGCATGATGGCTGTCACCCAAGTTAGGGGAGAACTCAAGGGGAGTTAACTCGAGTGTGAACTCCCCTCTTAGCAAGTAAGCCCATAGCAGAGAAAAGCCTTATTTGTGAGAGCTTCACTGGGGATTTAGGTCTTCATTGAGTTCAGAATTGATTTCAAAAGGAGCCAATTAGGAGGACGAATTGATCTCCTATGATAGTGAAGTTCATCCATAAAGCTGATACCTAAATAGAAGGAGTGGAAGAATTCTGCCGAGTTCTTGTTGGGGCCATGAATGTTATACAAAATACACTAACAAGTCTTTAGTATTAGTTCTCAAAGGAGCAACATCCTTCAGCCTCTGAGTCAAAACATCTACTATGCAGACGTTAAAATTCTTGTAGATGAGGAATGCAATTTCCTGGCCCCAGAGATATGCGTTACATCATGGCGTCCATCTGCAATTGTTTGATCTTCTCTTCAGGCAGCTGGGTCTCCTGCAGTTAGACCCACTGGCTTTCATTTTTAAGTTTGTTTGAGTTTTTGGAATTCTTCATATCGCACGCTTTTAATGTGTTCTCTATTGTGCTTCTCTATCACTGATACTCACTGCCCCTGGCCCATGAGGCTAGGGGTGTCAGTGGTCAAAGGTGAATACTCCAAGTATATGTGTCACAGTCACTGAGTAAAGATGATACGTCTGGCATCCCATCAGAGACCCCTCTAGTATGTTGTAGTCTAGTACAGGCTGGGGTCCAAAAGAGAAGAGAGCACAGTGGAAATCCACTCTAGGCATGGGCAAGACAGTTTCCTTGCTAGTATTCGCTGGGATGTCTGATCAGTCATCAGTGGTTGCATTACTCAGAGCATATGCTTGGGGACACAACATGGAAGTTTACAAAATGAAAAATGGGTTCTTATCGTTTGAGTACTGACACGGATCCAGGATGAAGAGAGATCTCAGACTTTTTCCCAGAAGGGGGCCCACAACCTTCTATAACTATCAGCTGTGGCTTTTGTGGCACCTCTTTTTGGAACAGGGGTAATTGTAAACAATTTTCTACAGTGCAAGCTGAGATCTTTCAACCCAACCAAGAAGGAAAAGCATTTTCCGAGCATGAAATGTGACCCAACATTTCACTTTCCCAATAAAAGAAGGTGTGGACCTGACTTTCCCCTATGAGATCTCGGCAGGCAGGTTATAATGTCCTGTCCATTGAACATGGAGCATACAACTAGGGCCATGCAAATCCATGGATATCCGCATCACATCCGCGGTCCATGGACCATTTCTTGAGGATGCAGATCCATATATTTGTATCCGAGCAGTGCTCTACATATAAGACCATGCATACGGTGCAAAAATATAATCAATCTCCAGGCAGCAGTAAAGCAAATTTCAGGACCTCTGAGCACCATCTGAGCCAAAATGAAGGAGAGAGAATGAATATAGACACCAAGGTAGCTCATCATAGGTGGATTTGCGCTTGTTCAGAAAGCGAGTTGCTTGCTTCCAGCACAGCCACTTCTTACCTCCACTCTGTGCGACAAAGAACTGGAAATATCGGTTGCTAGGTTCCAAGTTTGCTTACATATGATTCATCTCTCGCACTGTCTCCAAACACAATCCAGTCCACACATTGCACCCCCACTTAGTTTCAGACACCCATTCACTAGCTAGGTTTTATTTTTATTTTTTTTAATTCTGTGCAGAAGGAATCTGATTGGTAGTTAGATGACTGGTGATGCAGTCTGATTGGATAAGTGTTACCTTTATAAAATTAGTTTGATTTTTTTCCTTCTCGCAGCCTAGTGCCCTTGGGTGTGTGCAGACCTCACTGAGGGAGAGCCAAGACCATAGAGAGTTTGGGTGCTTTGAACACCTACTGTGAGCACGTTGCACGCGGACAGAGATTGAAAAGCCACCACTCCCTCCCTCAGCTTAACCCAGGGCAGAAGCCCTATCAGTTTTGTTTTCTACTCCAGAGAGCCTCTTCCCTAAAAGTCCAAAGAGTAGGGGAAAAAATACCACTGCACTCTCCTATTGCCACTGGTCTCTGGGCAAATTCCCTAAAGCTTATCTACCTGGGGACGTTTCCCTCATCATTATACCCGCGTAACTCCGTGTGCAGATTCCAGAGTAAGAGTACCCCAGTGAATCATTACATTATACCCACAGAATTATGCTAGTAAAAGTCCCCATGTTGCAGAGCTTTAAGCAAACAGGGCTCCAGAAGGCAAAAAATGAAACTGACCTGCTGGTAGTAAATTTCAGCTTGCTGCTGCTGTGCTCAAAGGAAATAGCAAATACCATTTTCCTGCTCCTGCTGGGGATCCACTGTGTGCTGGAGCAGCAGAAGGTAGGAGAGAGGGAGGAAAGGAGAAGAAAAATTTCATCTCTCCCTCCCTACTGCACCTCAATTTTGCCCCTTCTTGTCAAGCCAAGCGCCTTCCTACTGATAGGCTTTGCTGGTGGAGAAGTCAACACTTTGATAACTTCTAACAGAGTAGCAGAAATCTTAGATGCAAATATTATATGTACCTCTAAATCAATGTTCCCTCTAAGGTTTGGCGGCTTGTGTGCAAAATTTTCAAGCCATGTGCAAAACTTTTTCTGAATAAACGACAGAAATCATACGCATTAATTGAAGTTAAAGTGATTGAAATAGAATGAATGAATTAATTAATTAATTGGGTTTAATTAATTGAATCTGAATGAATTTTTAATTGAAATTTAATTTTTAGAAAGGTTTTTATTTAAAATTAATTTTTTAAAGAAAGAAAGAAAGAAAGAAAGAAAGAAAGAAAGAAAGAAAGAAAGAAGCCAAGGCCGCTGGCGGGGGGGACCTGACCGGGGCCCCGGGAGGCTGCCAGCGGGGCGGAGCAGACCCCGGCCCCGGGGGCTGATCCTGGCCCCATGCTGGGAGGCCGAGGCCATCAGCGGAGCGGAGCCGACCCCGGGCCGGGAAGTCGATGCAGCCGGCGGGTGGGAGCCCGGGAGCCCGCCCAGGCCGTGGCCACCCCACTTCCTCGGCCACGTGGGGCAGGCAGGCAGGCAGGCCCGCGCACCTGCCCCGGCCCTGAGCCTGTCTGCTCCGTCCTGGGGGCGGGGAGGGCCAGCCCAGAGGCCGGGCACCGGCCGGGTCTGCTGCAGCAAAGCCGCAGCCCTGGGGGTTTGGAGGGGGTGGCGGGGGCTGCCGGGCTGCACGGGGGTCCCTCAATGCTGTGCGGGGGGTGCGACGGCCGCTGTGTGGCCGTGCTCCCGTGCAGCTTAGGGGGAGCATAGACCTCTATGTTAATGCATTCTTAAATTTTAAACTGAAACTGGTTGGACTCAACTTTTAGCTCCAGCTCCATCAGGCTGCCACCATTCAAGTTCCAAAAATCTGCTAACATGACAAAAAAAACTGCAAGGCATACTAGACAGCCCAGGGAGAGATCTGGAAGAATCAGTGAGCATCTGGAATAATTCAGCCATGTCCTAAATGTCTCCTTAAATGCTGGCCATGAAGCTACCATGATTTTAGTTCAGTGAATTACTATACACCCCATGTACCAGGCTCTAAACCAGACCCCAAGCTCCATTTAAAATAGTTTGAAAGAAAAAGGTCCATTTTGACATAAGGATTCCTCATTTCCTATTAATATTGTGGGATTTACACTTTGAGCCAGTCCAGCACACAGCAGATAGTAGTCTTATAACATTCTTGCAAAACTGCCCTAATATTCACCAGCCTGCTCACAAGAAACAGTCAACCACGTGTTAACATAAATACAATGATTAAAAAAATGATTAACTGCCCAGGGTAAGCAAAATTTTGCAAGGCTGGGTTATAATACACTAAGGAAAGTCCAAGGGGAAAAGAATACACCATTTCCAATGAAAAGCTTGGAGGAGAGAGGGGGTTTCTCTCCCACCCCCATGGAAAACCAGAAGTAGTACAACTGTAGCCCTGACATTAATGCAGTTTCTGAATGTTGGGCCTACAGAAGGAAAAGTTCTATTCCCTTCTACTCAGCTGAAACCATTCCCTAGTGATGAGGTAAAATTCTGCAGAATAAAGCCCTAAATAAAGACGCCTCATAAAATACCCTTTCAACTACTCTGTGGAAAACAGAGACCAGTGAATATTTAAAAATAGAATGAAGGAAATGGAAGGAGAAGGAACACTGTACACCCATTCAATTATGTTACATATACAAAAAGACTGATTGCAACTTAATTATTTCAGTTTCTTTGACCCCAAGTGGAACCCAGTACTGTTGTTTAGGCTGAAAGCTTCAATATCATCTAGTTAACCTCCCAAGGAATAGCCAGCAAAGCAGTCTTGGGAATTGAGTGGCAACAATTCACTCCCTCGGTCACAAGAATTGAGGAGGAAAGGAGGAAATAACCTGCCATGAAACTGACTTGTCACCGTGTGGAAAGCAAGTCACACCAGCGAGTTCTTCTTCCAAACCGCCCCCTTTGGAGGCAGTAAGAACAATGAGAAATCCCCAAATTGACCTAACAAGCCTGGTGCTCTTTGAGCAACTGCACAACCACATGGCAAAGTCTAGCAGGACAGGTCAGAAGCACGTAGGGTGACACCTGAAAGAAAAACTTGTAATAGTCCAAGGGTGCCCTCTAATGTCAGACCCTCACATTTACAGAGGGATCTGGAGGTCATTGATATTTGGCTTTTCCCACAATCTAGCTAGTCTCTCTGGTAGTCAAGGTGCTCTACATTCATCTTTCTCAGATCCACTCCCCGGTTTTCAGACACAAAGGCTGTGTCTACGCTTGTAAAGTTAAGTCGACTTAACAAGGTCGACTAAGTCGAACTGACCTTGTTAAGTCAACTTAACAGAGTGGCTACACTTTAAGTCAACTTAAATCAACCTTGTTAAGTTGACTTAACAGCAGACACAGCCGTCCACGCTGGCTTTAAGTCAACTTAACACGGTCGACATAGCACTGCTCCCCATCCACACTGGCTTTAAGTCGACTGAATAAAAGCCCAGTGTGGATGCCGCTTTGTGTAGGTCGACGTAAGCGTCCTAAAGTCGACCAAAGTTGCCAGTGTAGACGCACCCAAAGCTACTCAGCTCCCCAAGACCCTGCTCTCCTTTCTATATGCTATTTCCCAGCTAAAAGGTTACAAGGCTTGGAGAAGGAGATACTACAGTGATGCACATTATTCAAAAAACAAGCTTACCAACATTGAAAAAAGTTAGTCACAAAATATTCTCAGTTTGTTAACTGGGCACTTGACTGCATTCACTTTCACTTTCCTGGATATTAACTCAGAGTCTGATCTCACACTTGGAGCCACACAAGTGAACTTTCTGGCTGTATGGATTCAAGCGCAGGATCAAACCCGTAAGTCAGTTTCTTTTGCTCTAGCTTAAAAAAAACCCTTTATAATCATCAGATGAACAGAAAAACTCATATTTTGTATTATATATTTACAAAACCAGACATTTTAAAAGACTATTTAAAAGGACTTTATTTTAAAACCAAAATACTAAACGCAATGCCTCAAAGTACTCATTAGAAACTTGTGAGATTGCCACCCTCGCTCTTTGGGAAATGTTCAGAAGTGCGAGATGATGGGACTTCAAGACCCAACAATATTCAATATTATGGAAGGGGCACACTGCGCTGGCCCTCTGACACTCTGTTTGGGACGAAGAAGAAAGGACAGTAGGGTGAATGAAAAGATTCGGCCATGGGTGACCAGGCAATGCAGTGAATGTAAGGTTTCTCTACTTCTGAAAGTAGTTTGTCAGCTACCAGAGACTGGCACTCAGGACAAATACAGAACTTGGTGTGTTCTGTGAGCAGACCCATCTGCCAGCCACATCTGAGACTTCTGAATTTTCAGGTACAGCCTGATTTTCAGAGGTGCTGAGCACCCACACATTCCATTTAAATGCACTGACGTTGTGAGTGCTCAACCACCTACCTTCCAATGCTATGCACAACATCCCTCCCCAGAGAAAAAGCAGAAATGATCTTTGGGTGTAAGTTCACAAAGGAAAACGCACTTGGCAAAGTCACTGCAATTCTTGTGTTTGAGAGAAATGCACTATTAACATCCTCTTGCTCAGGAAATAGCTCACAAATATGATTTCACAGCAACTCTGAAGAGTTAATTTCTGTCCAGTATTCCCACTGCCTCCACAGATTCAATCACAACCCAGATGTGCTGAACACTAACAGCTAGCAGCAAAAATGTAATACATTCAAATACAATGAACTGTTCACATTCCAATCCAGTTTTTCCATTGGTGTCTAATGAAAGTATCTAAGGATTAATAAAATGTATCTCAAATGACACAATTGCCATTTGCATTCTCTCCCTCCCACCCACCTTCCCGTCCGATTGTATGGGGGGAGGCAATAGTTTGAGCACACTAGAGGATCATGTCTACAAGTACTGCAAAACCCACCATGCTTCTATCCCCACATCATCACTCTCCTCAATTTTAGTTTTACCTACAAGACATTAGTGAAATTTCTGAAATTTGCAGAACACAATAAAGCTACATTCTAGCGAGCAGAGTGTGGGCATTTGAGAAGTCACGGAGATAATATCGTGCTTTAGCCAAAGGGGTTCACAAAGTCCAGCCTAATCTACTTGATACCTCACTAGGCTGAATATCTAAATAAAGGAGTTCAGGGGAGGGATGTCAACCCAAGGGTTAAGGCTCTTTTCTAAGGTGCCCAGTAAAAGTCACCACATGACGAGTTCCCAGACTCCAGATGTCTAAGGAAGCTTACCTTCTTCAAATGCCTACAACTAGAACAGCATATTTGGGGAAAACCTGTAGTGGTCTAAGAACACAAGACCACACCAAAGAACAATGTATTACACCAATAGCCTTAGTCTAGAGCTCAAAGAGAGAGGGGCTGGAATAAAAGAACTGCTTTCACAGCCAAGTGAATAATCAGTACAGAGATAGCCAGGTGGAAGGAGAAGAGAGGCCCACTGAAAGCCTTGTGACAAGCAAATCTGATGATAGCCAAATCCCACATCCATGAAGGTCTGGTCTTTCGCTTCATACCACCTTCAGTTTTTCTGAATACAACTGTATCAGCCTGGTCCAGCCCTCTTCTGTTATGCAATTCAGCTACTGAGCTCGAGGCTGGGCAGTGACTGAGCACTGGGTCTCTCGTGAACACTCCCATGTCTGACACCGTTCCTCACCAGTGGGACCCTGTAGTCCAGTCACCCAGAACTAGTGCCACCCAGTTGCTCAGACTCATTCCCTCGGAGTCCACATGGCTGTGGAAGCTCTGGTTTACTAGTGAGACCTTTAGAAACATGGCAGTAAAGCAAGAAAAGCGGCCTTAGCAAAGGAATTCCTTTTACACCCCATCAGGTCAGAGCAGGAAACCAGACCCAACCCCTTGGGACAGGAGCTGCCACTATGGGGTGAGAGCAGGGTGGGCTCCCTCCTGCCTGCCCCTCATGTGCTTTCTTAGCACAAGAGCTAACCCTGCTCTACACAGAGGCAGGTCAACATAAGGCAGCTGACGTTGAGCTCAGTGTCTGCACTAAAATGCAGCTTCCACTTATGTAACCCACCCATTAAACCGACAACGTCACCTCCACGAGAGGCGTAGCACTTAGGTCGAAGCAGCTTACATCAACTGTTGCTGCCTTTCACAATGCCCCACGCTTACAGTTCAGGTGGTGCCAGCCTTTCTGGCGAGGACGTACGCCGCCAACACAAGAAGTGGAGCGTAGATGTGTCGAAACAAGTCAATTACTGTGGTGATCGCAGGTCGACTTAATTTTGTAGCCAAGACTTGCCCATACAGATCAGCACACACACCCTTTCTTCCCCCAGTGTCTTCGCTAGCCCTGAGAGTCTTTGCAGACAGGAGAGACCTAGCAGACCGAATCCAATCTCTCCAGTGTGGTCTTCTGTTTCTGGTGAAGAAATGGCTTCCTTGTCTTAGGTCTTGACTACACCAGAAAGTTTTGCCAACACTAGTTAGAACAGTGATCAAAAAGCGCTGTAAATACTGCCGTTGCACTCACACACACAGCACTCAGTGTCACCGAAGCACATCCACACTCGGTGCTCTATCATCGACCCTGAGTAGTGCACTGCGGGCAGCTCTTCTACTGTGCTACTCGCCACTTTATGCTGCTAGGCGTTGTAGGAAGAGTTAGGTCAGCAACATCTCCCCCAGTAATGAATTTTCACAGCCCTGATGGAAATTCCCTGTGGAGACCCGCCCATAGGCTTTGCACTTGCTGTCAAACTCCTACTACAGAATGAACGTCAACGCTACTACTCAAAAAGTAGGTTGGAAATATACCATGGTGTTCACAAAACAAAAAAATGGATTTGTAAATCCACAGACATATCCTCTATTCAGTCACAATGACATCCTATGCCAGCCATTAATTAACTTGAATCATGAAGTAAGAAAACAGCTGCTCACCTCTAGTAACTTATGTTCTTCGAGATGTGTCCCTGTGAGTGCTCCACATTAGGTACTGCCGTGTGCTGTGCTGTTGATCGGAGGTTTTTCTGCAGCACTCCTCGTGGTCGTGAACACACACAACATATCTCACGACAGCTTCAGTGCACCTTCAGCACGAACGCAACAGTCGCTCCCTGTCAGTTTTGTAGATCCAGTAGAAATCTTTTTATGGTTTTATGTGAAAAGAGTGAACTGTCCTCATGGAAGGTTGTAACTGCGGTGAGGTGTACTCTGATGGAGCTATTAGAAAGGTTGGACTGTCCCAAGGACAGGAGGTATTCCAAGATAGCCAGTATCATGGCTGAAATGGGAGAGACACACCAATGGTGAAATCTCATCCATTTCTGAAGGTAGGTTTTACGGGTTGAGGGGTTTCTGCTGTTCAGTAAAACATGTTGTACTGCATCTGAACATTGTAGCTCCTCCAGTTGAAACCATTGAGGTACCAGGCCATTAGATGTAACTTCATGGGGTCTGGGTGAGTCGTGCGACCCCTGTGTTGTGCCAATATGTCCCTCATTAGTCTTTGGAGATATTTAAGGCCCGGTTAGACAATACCCTGGCTGGGGTGATTTAGTGGGAATGGTCCTGCTTTTAGCCGGGGTTGACCACGAGGTCCCTTCCAACCCTATGATGCTATAATTCTAAGAGCAATTGGTTGCTTTGTTGAAATTTCCATGAGGTAAGCAAACCACGGCTGCCTGGGCCAGGCAGGGGCGATCACAATCACTGTCGCTGAATCATGGCAAATTTTCAGCAGAGTTCTGTGAACTAATGGGAATAGAGTAAAGGCAGATAGTAGGCCTTCCCCCCAGTAATGGAGGAATGCCTCTCCTAAGGCTCCCTGACCAACTCCCGCTGTCGTGCAGAACACTCGGAATTTGCAAGGTCTGTGGTGGGGAAACCCCATCGCATAAAGATATCATATATTATTTGAGGGTGGATTTCCCCACTCGTGATCCTGAACAAAAGAGCTGCTCAGGAAATCTGCCATTGTATTGTGAATACCAGGGAAGTAAGTCGCAGAAATCATAACAATCAAACATAACATAACGAACACTGCTACACAATTCTCCAGTTCGGGCACAGGGGGCATCAGAATCCCAAGGTGGAGCACCCACAGGGACACTCCTCGAAGGAGAACGTAAGTTACTACAGGTGAACAACCATTTTCTGTCCCTGTAGGTGCTCCACATTAGGTAACTATGTAGCAGTTATTGTGTACTAGTGGAGGGACTTCAGTGTACAGATGATAATACAGCTCTGCCAATGTTGGTATCATTTCCAGAATCTTTGTCCTTGCCTAGTGAGTGGTAGAAGTAACCATGTAGCAGCCTTGCAGATGTCTTGAGTGCAACATATTTTAGGAAAGCAGTGGTTGTAGATACTGCTCTTGTAGAGCCAGACGGGTACCCAGAAGTCAACTGCTACAGGAGAAGCCCAAGAAAAAACAACAGAACGTCACTGGTCATCACCTACAACCCCCAAGTCAGACCTCTACAGCACATCATCAAGGATCTACAGCCTATTCTACAAGACGATCCTTCACTCTCTCAAGCCTTTGGAGGCAGACCTCTCCTTGCTTACAGACAGCCCCCCAGCCTTAAATGGATACTCACCAGCAACTACAGACCAAACAGAAACATGAAAGCAGGAACATATCCCTGCAACAGACCACCTTGCCAACTCTGCCCCAATATCTACACAAAAGAAACCATCATAGGACCTAATCAAGCCAGTTACTCCATCAAAGGCTCATTCATCTGCTCATCCACCAATGTGATTTATGCCATCCTGTGCCGGAAATGCCCCCCGCCTTATATATTGGACAAACAGGACAGTCTCTGCACAAAAGAATAAATGGACACAAATCTGACATCAGAAATAACAACATTCAAAAACCAATAGGGGAACACTTCAATCTCCCTGCTCACTCCATTGCCAAATTGTTAATAGAGGTGCCCAAACAAATGAATAACAAATCACAGCTTCAAAGAGAAACTGCAGAATTGGAACTTATATGTAAATTTGACTCTGTTGCCTCAGGGTTAAACAGGGACTAAGGATTTATTCTCTTTACAACAGCTGATTTGACCTCACCTTCCTCTGTATGCTGTTCCCCAGTGTTTGAATCCCAACACTTATTCTGATTTGCTGTTACAGTCTGACCTGATCCTGTGTCATACATTTCCCTGCAATTAATTTCCTCTCATTCTGTAAATTCCCCATCATCAAAGCACCTGACGAAGTGGGATTTTCACCCACGAAAGCTCGTGCGATAAATAAATCTGTTAGTCTTTAAAAGTGCCCCAGGACTCTGTTTGTTTGCTCTTGTAGAATGGGTTTTAACACCGTGTGGAGTCTGTTGCTGATTTTGTTGGTAGCCTTTGAGTATACAGTCTTTTATCCACTTCGATAGGTTTGTCCTTTGATTGCTCTACCAAGGCTATAAACAGTTTGTTTGATTTTCTAAATGGTCTTGTTCTTTCTAGGTAGAAGGACAGTGTATGTCTGATGTCTAGTTTATGCAGTGAAACTTCGTGTGATTTCGTGTGAGATTTGGGATAAAAGGTAGATTGATGGATTGGACCTCTGAGACCACCTTAGGAAGAAACCCAGTGTGGGGTCGTAATGTTATTTTGTCCTTGAGAAATGTTGTGTAAGGAGGCTCTGCCATAAGTGCATTCATCTCTCCTACTCTCCTGGCTGATGTGATCGCAATCAGGAAGGATACCTTCATAAACTATAAGGAGCAAAACACTAATGGTTCAAATGGGCATTTCATGATTGTTCATAATACAAGATTTAGGTCCCATGGTGTTGCAGGGGAACAGAGAATTGGATAGAGTCTCTACACTCCCGTTAGGAAACGTTTTACAATTGGATGGTTAAATACCATTGAATCGTTGATATGATCGTGAAATACCAAGATTGATGCAAGGTGGACTTAAAGTGAGCTAATACCAAGACCTGAATTGTGGAATTGAAGAGGATGTTGGCAAAATCTGTCTGCTAGAACACCAGGAGTGAAATCTCCTCCATTTTTGCAAGTAAGTTTTTCTGGTGGTTGATTTTCCACCACTTAATAGAATGTGGCGGACTGGTTCTGAGCATTCTAGTTCCATTGATTGAAACCAACTAGGTACCACACTGTCAGATGTAGTTTGTGTATTTCTGGGTGGTGAGAGTGTCCATCATTCTGTGTTAGAAGGTCTTGTGTTGGGTGGAAGGTTATCAGTTTGTGTGCTGACAGAATGAGCAGGGCTGAGAACCAGGGCTGTCTTGGCCAGGATGGGGCGATAAGAATCACGTGAGCTTGATCCACTTTAATACCAAAAGTAATTCAGAAAATCAGTGGGATCGAAAGCATATAAAAATTCTTGTGTCCATTTTAGGAAAAAGGCATCGTCCAATGAGTTTGGGCCTATTCCTGCACTAGAACAAAAGTTGTGGCATTTTTTATTATGATGTGTGGCAAATAGATCAATTAATAGGGTGCCCCATTCTGTGAAGATAACGTTCAGTTGGTTGTTGTTGATCTGCCATTCTTGGTTGTGTGGGAAGTGTCTGCTTTAACTGTCCACTGTGATATTCTGATTGGCTGGTGGCTATGCAGCTGGGATTAGGATTCAGTGGTGTATGCACCAGTTCCATAACCTGACTGCATCAGCACACAGGGAGGGCGACCGTGCTCCTTGTCAGTTTATGTCAAACATATACACTACGTTATCCATCATTATCTTGATTGTTTGGTAAAAAATTGCTGGAATGTGTATTGTTCCACTCTCAGTTCGAGGACATTTATATGTAGGCCAGACTGTGCTTTTGACCATCTTCCTTGTGTGGTATGCTGGGCTAGGTGTGCTCCCCAGCCCAGCAGAGACGCATCTGTGGTGATCTTGATGGTATGCTGGGGTGGCAGATATGGAATTCCGCACATAACACAACTCTCTTGTGTCCACCATATTAGAGAGTCTTTGATCTTGGTTGGAATGAGGAGGTGTCTGTTGAGACTCTCTGTGTATTTGGTTTGTAGACCGTAGCCAGCGAAGATTGGAGAGTTCTCATATGTAGCCTGGTGTGACGGATGCCATGTGGCCAAGAAGTTGGAGTACTGTACGTGCTGTGAGCACAGAAAAATCATTACTTGGGATAAGGTCTCGTAATGTTATGAATTGTGATTTGGGCAACAATACCTTTGCTGTTGTGGAGCATAAGTGAGCTCCAATGAATTTGAGTTCTTGTGTAGGGTTACGTGTGGATTTTTGTGTGTTCATCTTGAATCCCAGTTGTTGGAAGAGCATTATAGTTTATTTCGTTGCAACCGTAGTCATGTCTTTGGCTTGTGTTGTGATCAGGCAATGTCAAGATACAGAAATATTGTAACTCGTTATGCATAAGAATGCCATGACAACTGCCAAAAACTTGGAAAACACCCCTAGTGCTGTTTAAAGTCCAAATGGCAGTACTTTGTATTGGTAGTGTTGTCCGTGTATTATAAATTTCAAGAACCCATCTGTGGGAAGGATGGATGGTGACATAGAAATACGCATCCTTTAGGTCGAGGGCTGAAAACCAATCTCCTTGTTGCAGCATGGGAATTATCGTGGCTAGTGTGACCATTTAGAATTTCTGACATCTCACATATTTGTGGAGGGGTCTCGGATCTAGAATGGGTCTCCACCCTCCAGTTTTCTTTTGTACTACAAACTAGTGGGAGTAGAAACCTCTGCCTATCTATTCTGGAGGAACAGATTCTATTGCCCCATTTGTAGTAGCTGATGGATTTTTTGGTGTAAAACTTGTATGTGAGTGGGGTCCTTGAATAGGACAGAGAAGAAGTATGTGATGGGGGTCAGGATGAGAATGGGATTGAATATCTGTTTGTGATAATTTCAATGACCCATTAGTTGTTCATGGCGGTGGACCACATGTGGTGGAAATATCTGAGTTGAAATTCGAAGTCTGTGTCTGGTGGAGATTGTGCTGCAGGACAAGAAGGGAGTCTCAAACCCCCGATCAACACCCCAAAAATCAAGGTTTCAGTGGTGGAGGCTGTGAGCTGAAGATGCATGAGGTAGTTGTCTAACCTCTCCGTCTTCCTCTTTGCTGACGGTCATATTGTCTAAATTGGTATTGTGGTTGGTGTTGACGCGGGTATGGTTGGAACCACGTGTTTCTTTTTAAAAGTAGTTGTATAAATACCTAAAGTGGCTCTCAAGTCTTTAATCGAAATAAGACTTCATCAGTCATTTCGGAAGAGGTGATTCTTATCAAAGGGTAGATCTATTTTGTTTTTCAGTCCCTTGGAAGCGCAGCTGCGTGCAGCCAAGAGGCTCTCCGCATGACTACAGCAGTAGCAATGGTTCTGGCTGAACTGTCTGCTGCATCAAGGGGCACCAGTGTTGTTTCCTTTTATTGTCTGGAAGGTCTGTCGTAAATTGTGAAAGTTTGCCATAGATTGTGTGGTTGTAATTTGAGAGTAGGGCTGAATAGTTTGCTACTCTCATTAGTAATATGGAAGAGGAGCAAATCTTCCTGCCCAAGAAGTCTAATCGTTCCCAGTCTTTTTCCTATGGAGTTTATCTGAAATTTGGTTCTATTGCTACATCCGTCACAAGAGAGTTTGGTGGCAGGGGTAGGTAAATAGAAAACCCATTCCCTTAGGTCGGGGTGTCAAACTGATGGCCCGTAGGCCGGATCCGGCCCCCCAAGGGTTCTTATCCAGCCCCCAGAGCCCTGCACAGCTCTCCCT
>ML685977.1:1292397-1307335 GCA_007922175.1 Pelusios castaneus
CCCGCTACCCGAACCCCTGGAGTGTGCTGGGGGGCCGATTCACCTCTCTTTTCCTACCTTCTCTTTTTTCTTCCTTTCTCTTCCCTTCCTTTTCTCTTCTTCGCCTTCCTTTCTCTTTCCTTCCTTTTCTCTTCTTTGCCTTCCTTTCTCTTTCCTTCCTTTCTCTTTCCTTCCTTTTCTCTTCTTTGCCTTCCTTTCTCTTTCCTTCCTCTTCTCTTCTTTGCCTTCCTTTCTCTTCCCTTCCTTTTCTCTTCTATTTAGTTTACTGGTACTATTTTGTTCAGAATATTTTTTTCTTGTTTTCCTTCTCTAAAAACTGGGTGCATCTTATGGTCAGGTGCGTCTTATGGTCCGAAAAATACGGTATATATATTTTTAACTTACCCAGAGGGCAGCACTTGCTTTTTAAGGATTCACCGCAGAGAAAAAGATCTACTGCCCTCAAGTGGTATGTTGCAAACATTGCGTACTCTTCACTAAGCCTCTTTGTACTTAATTTTTTCAAATACCAGAATCTAAGGCTTGGTCTACACTACTGGTGAAATTCGGCAGCAGTCACAAGAAGAGTAGCTTGCATATCTCCTGTCCATTCCCAACATCTACATAGTGTGGAGCCCCTACTACACTGCGCCGACAAGAAATGACTTCCCATCGAGGCAGTGTTAATCTTTTTCCAGAGGTGGATTAACAGTGTTGACTTCTGGATCAATTGAGGGGTCTCTGCCACTCAATCAATCACAAAGAACTGGGACGGTTGGCACCGCTGTTAATATAGACACACTCTTGGTAGGATTTTTCCCACCTCGGTAGGCCCAGGAATCCTACACTGGCTTCAGAAAGATAAAGAAAGCACTAAACAACAGCAACAAAAAATAGCCAGCCGAAGGGCAAGTCAGCAAAGAAAAGAGGGAAAATAAAAGGCCTCAAACAAATGCAAATAGTTATATGTGTTTTACAAAACACATGCCACTTTCAAAGTTATTATTTACATAAAGATAGACTGAAACAGGAAGGAAAGAAAACAGTTCCGTGTCCCAGGGACATTCAAAAAGGCAGTCCCAGATGCAGAATCTAGTTCCCAAGAAGGTACATGGCGTCAGCAATCACCACAAAACTGCTAACACTTTTGTCTTCAAATCCCACTTCCAGCACAGCCACTGATCGCACATCACGAGCAACAAGGCTGAGCGTTCAGCAAAGATTCATATTGTTTTGTTCTAGCTCTGTTAGCCAAGCTACTGAAAGATTTAACACTAACGGCAAGCCTCAAACTGTCGCAGGTCCCACTCAGTTCCAAGCATTTTTTCTAATGAATCCAGCTGGGGGGGGGTGCTTGGGGAATGGGTGAAGAAAGGTAGCGATGGGGGGGGGCACCTCCCTCCTTGAAAAGATATAAAAGCAAATAAAGGGGTCCTATGGAAAAGAATGAACTATACTTGAAAACACCTATACAAAAGAGCAGTAATTAATGCATCGGAACCCAGGCAGGTTTCAAACCCATATACAGTCATTAACACTAACGCTTCGGTTAGTGAAACAATTTTCTTTAAGCTTCCTGAAATTTCTATTACTAACTGTATTCACTACATGCATTGATATCTGAATGGTACATTATCTACTCAGGATTTATGCCATTGCTTCTTGTTAATCCTCTCATGAAATTTGCGTTGGTAGGCCAACATTCCCACTCGTAGCTGTGACGCAACTGTCAAAAATAATGCTTTCTGCTAATAGAAAATTTTTGCCTCCATAGGGCTGTATCAAAAACAAGAGCAGTGGCAGATGAATACCCAGAATAATAGCTTAGATTTCTCTAGTATCTTCCATCCAAGGATTTTAGAGCATTCCTTTGAAGCAACGTCATGTGGTATGTGTGGTATATAGTATATTGTAGAGGATGTAAATCAACCAAGGAGCAAGAAAACATTTCCTCTATTTTTTTAAAAACAAGGATGATCTATAAGTCTATCTTGAAAAATGAGAAGTTAAGCATTCAGATGAGGAAACACCAAATCACCTCTCTCTTTTCATGTACATTTGAAGATACAGTCTTTAATTACAGGAAAACATACTATCTTTCAAACAGTGAAATATATATATTCCGCATTTGTTACACACCACTGTACGGATCTCCTCAGACATAAATGACATTTATTTGTCTAATGCACACGGTACACACTAGAGGGATAACATCTGTACTTAGAGTTCTATCCAAAGTTTATTACACTGTACTAGAAAAATGTGATCGTGGTTAGAGACTACCTTTAGTAACGCACATATACAACGGAGCTATACAGAGCTAAATCTGGAGACGCAACTCTACGCTTGAGCATTTCTCCCTTTTTGAATGCTCATCTATCTGTCATGCTGTTATTCTTAATAGACTATATATATAATAAATGTAATCTAAGTCAATTGGCATATCAATGAGGATCAGTTTCTTCTTCGTGTTCAAATATGTGATCTTAGTGTTCTATTAGGTTTTATATTTAGTAGTGTATTGTACAGATACAAAACCTTCAAACTAGAATAAGTGACTGATAAGAATTTAATAATAAATCCTCTTGCAGGCCCCTTTTAATACTCCAAATGAGACTCCATTAATCAGGAATGGACCATAAAGTAGGGCCAGCCATAGAAAAAGTCTCTTGCTGTTTTTACTCCAATGTAAGTGGGTCACGCATGGTGTCAAGTACTGAGATTGCATGGGAAGAGCCTCACAATGCAGAAGGGTCATGACAACTAAATTCATAGTAATTAGTCTAGTAATTATAGCGGCAGCACTAGCAACAGCTGTAGTTAACGTTGCTTGAGTATTTCCATTAGACATTATAATCCCATTTTCAGTCACTCATCTTTCACAGACTTAAGCTGTGCCTGAAGGCGATTTTTAAAAATTCTTGCCTTTTTTTTTTGGAAGCAGTTGGAAAAGACAAAGGGTAGAAAAATCCCAGTTTCCAAACACAGTATTGGGGTATTTCTTTACATTACTTTTAATCAACCCTAACTAAAGTTCTCCCTTCTTGTCGAACAGCTGGATTATTTGACATCAGACCACCAGTTACATTGTTACCAACTTTTGGAACATTATGTATACAGTATTCTGAAATATTACTCTCCTGTATTTGCAGCAAAGACGAGTGGAAGACCTTTGCCCCCAGCAAGCAATTTGGTTATGCTGTTAAATTCTCTGAACTATGCAGAGATAAAATGATTGATTACTGGGGATACTGCACAATTTGGCCAGCAGGGCACTGGACGGAGGAGTCAGGAGAATTCAGTTCTATTCATGGCTTTGCTCTTGAAATAGCATGTGGCCCTGGAAGGGGCACTTCCCCCCCCCCCCCCCCATCCTTTGTCTCGTCTGTTTCGACTGCAAGCTCTAAGAGCAGGGACTGCCTCTCAATATGTTTGTGCAGTGCCTACCACTATGGGGCCACCAACTTGACTGGGGTCTCTCTAGTCCTCGAAAATTTCTGCCGTGCTCCAAGACTTGCTGAAAAGCAACATGAATGGTCCAGTGAGCTCCTCAAACAGCTCTTTTACAATCTCTCCAATGCAAGTTATTTTGACCTGATTTAAAAATCTCTAATTTTGGTAGCTGCTGTTTAATATCCTTCTGAGATACAGAAATATTTATTGAACACTTTGGTCTTTTCTGCATAATTGTTGAGAACTCGTACCGTTCCCATCTAGTAATGGACCAATACCATTCTTGGGATTCTTTCTGTTCCTAATACATTTTTTAAAATGCCTTCTCTCTGTTGGCCATAGGTTTCTTGTCTTGTTTTCATTATAGCATTTCCCACAATTACTAGCTTCCAATTAATATTCATTGCTATCAACATCCCTTTCTTCCATGCAAGCATGCACACACACAATTTAAGCTGACTTTACTTCCCCTCTAGACAAGGCATTTTTTAAAAATAACCAATTGAAACATATACAGCAAACAGTGACACAAGATGTCCAATTATGCCGGCTCTATACACAAATCAGATGTATTGCAAAGCTTTCCGATGTTTAAAGAGGGTGGATATCTTGAAGCTTGTACAAAATCAGTTTAAGTATTTTACTTAAAACGTTTGTTTTAAAAAAAAAATTGAGAAAAATGAAAAGTTGGCAGAAATGCTATTTCTATATTGGAGGAAGGGAAACAATCAGCAGGTATTTTAAGATCAGGGTTTTTAACTCTCTCTTCAACAGTTTAGCATTATTTGAGCTATCTGATGCTTGTTTCCATGGAAATGGAAGCAGAATCAGAACATGCCAACAGTTTGTTTAAAAGTCTCTCTTCTGTCCCTATGGAAACAGATGTCTGAATGTTTAAAACTGTCTTATAAAAAAAGCTATTTCCCTTGACTGTTCTTACAGAAACAGCACTGGAAAAGGTACTCATATGAACTGGACGCAGAGAGTAAGAATTCACTTTTTGACTCTCTATTGAAATCAGCATCAGTAAACATCTGTAAGAGGCTGTTTCAAAAGCCAGCTACAGATTTTGAGTCCAACACTCAGAGTATTCCTAATTGTTTTGACTATTTAAGTTTTGGCAAGGATATCAAAAGCAGAGAGAGGTATTTTTATACTTGAGATATTGATAGAAATCCTATACAATTGAAAGAAAATAAAACAGAAATAATTTGTAGGATCATGATGTTCTTTTTCCAAGGATGTTGTAATAACTAAGGAGTGCAAACCAACTACAAAATTCTGTCCTGGGAGGTTGTGATGGACTGTTCACACACACACAGTTATCTCTGTACAGACTACATCTCGTAAGGTATCAGTTACACACTAGTAACTTCCTAGTCAATAATACCATGGTGAAATACATGGAGCAACATTCTGTGTAAAGTTAGGAACATACCCTGAAATCAGGATTGAAATGTGTTTACCAGACGAGTCTGGGGAATGAGTAACCCTGTTTCTCAAAGACAAAGGACAAGTTGATGCCTCTAGCCAGCTGCCATCAAAGCAAACATGCTATCAAGCAGCCGCTTTTGGCAAGGAAGGAGGGCAAGAACAAACAGCAGCATTATACATCTTCCCTATCAAACTGCACGTCTCCTTCCTCTGATCTGGGGAGAATGTTATCAGCGGGCCACTCTTTGGAAAAGGCACTTCAAAACATTACAACTATAAAAGCAAAGGGTAAAAAACCACCTCAGATTCTCTCCCCCCATCCCTCACTCTCTTTCACCTAGGAGGATAAAAGAAGAAGCCAGTCAACCTTGGAAGCAGATCTTGACCTGGAACTTAGTCAGTAATGCTACTGGAAATAAATGGTAAGAATTTCACCTTGAGCCAAGCTAGTTTGTTACGTTTAGTAGTAGTATTTTATCTTTATTTTTCTTGCAACCATTCTGACTTTAATGTCTTAGTATTTTTAGTCACTTAAACCCTCTCTCTCTTTGTAGCTAAATTTGTTTTATTCTTTAAGCAGTAACTAATCCCGTGTTACAAACAAGGAGTTCTGTGGCACTTTTGAAGACTAACAGATGTATTTATCGCATGAGCTTTCATGGGAGAAAATCCCACTTTGTCAGACACTTGAAGATGGAAAAAAAACAGAATGGGAGGGAAATAAATGCCACAAGACTTCTTGTTTGCTTTGCTGAACTCTACTAGACTGAGATGGCTGCCCCCTTCAGAAACTGCGGCACTAACGCCATGTAAAGTGGCTACCTGTTGGATCTGGAGCTCCAGAGGACCTACTATACCGAGCCTGGCTAGGAGAGGGTTGCACAGTGCTAAACACACGTTTTTGAGGATTAGGGAGTGTTGGTATCAGCCTGAAAATACTAACCAAGACTTGTGGAAGCCATAGTATGATGAGTGTGTTCTGACAGGCTCCAGATCTGGGGCTATATATATCTCGGCTCTAAGATGATCCAAAACTTCCCCAAAGTAGCTTTCTTAACTCTCTCTGCCAACAATTGTTTATGTATTTGATCACTTTTCTGTAGCCCCTCTTTCCTTAGCCCGCTTCCTGAAAGCAGGCCCTGCAGCGTGAAAGCAAACACTTTCAACTGAAGAGCCACGGTTGGCACTGCCACAGGATTAGCACCAACATCCACCGCAAAGGGAGCCGCCCATCCATCTTGTACCCCAAGAATTAAGAGCTGTTCCAAAACATGACCTCAAAGCTTGTGACCCCAGAAAGCTGCATGGTTCTAGCTAAAGCAGTAGACTGCCTGGTGGGGATGCACAGAAGAGTGCCGTGTATTCATACGACTACTGCTGCAAAGGAAGGGGAGTAAGCAACCCACATAGCTACACCAGGAACAGCTCTATACGGCTCTAGTTATGTGGGCGTTAAGGTGACTTATGTGGGTTGCTTACTCCCCTTATTTGTTGGCGGTGCAAGATTTGGTCATCTGGCCACGAAGCATCCCCCAAATGACCTGCTTTGAATTTTCAAAGGTTTGGAACCATTTCGCCTGCTCAAACACTAAATACTATCTAGAACTGGTTTAGAAACCAAAGTATTTCAAGTTATTGCACATCTGTCTTTTGGACGGGAAGGGTAAGCACCAATCTGAGGCATTTCAGAACGCCACCAAATCCTACCCGGGGACAGATTGGCAGGCATTCCAGTGCCCAGACATGGGAGGAGTTGGTGCTGTGGTAAAAATGACACAAGAGTTCAATCACTTTTGTGTTAGAAGACATTCACTGAACTTCTGCCAGGCTCACTAGACATAAGAGACTGACTCTGGGACGGCAGATAAGGACAGGTCTGTTAAATACCTGTAATATCATTCAGCTGCCAGCCCTGCACTGAGATGAATGGGTCACTTCACATTTCCGCATGCCCCCTATGCTACAGAAGGATGTACAGAGTCCCTTCCCTCCAAAACTGGCCCAACATAACTCAATAGTGGACCTCATTCTGATAAACAAGGACAAGTCAGATGCTGACTTAAGACCCCGCAATTACCTAGGCACCTAGTGATTACAAATCTAGTTATATTTACTTTATGTTCAAATAGAACATGGCACCAATCAATACCATGTATATTTGGAAGTCTAAAAGGGCCTGTTTTCCAAAGTGTAAAGTTATTGTCAGCAGAATTAGGAACATGAAATTTAAAGTGGGAAGAGTTCATGAAAACTGGGAGCTGTTCAAGGACATCCTACCAAATACCCAAACAGTCATGATTCCACAGACATGAAAAACAATTACACTGGAAGCCATGCTGGTTAAAAGGACCTGTGAAAGCAATAATAAAATAAAAATAAGATGGAAGAGAGGGAAAGTAAATAGCAATGAATATAAGCTACCCATTAAAAACATAGCTGATATAGGCAAAGGTAAGGATTCCCTTAATGAAATATTTTAAGGTCCAACCGAGTTAAAGAGAGTCAGAAGAAATGTTTAACACATATTAGGAATAAGAAAACCCTGTTGTCAGGTTCACTGCTAGATGCAGAGATGTACAAGAGGAGGAAGTGTTCAGTAGATATTTCTTGTCTACACTTGAAACCAAGCAGGAAGATGTGTCCATCCCATATAGTATTCTGGATGGAATAGAAAGATTACCATATGCATTGAAGTAGGATGTAATGCAACAACTGCTAAAATTAAATACTTTGAAATCAACAGGCCAGATAACTTACATCCAAGAGTCTTCCAGGAACAAACTGAGGAGCTCGCTGAATCACAGAAGTTATTTTTTAACCAATCTTGGATAGCAGACAAAATTGTAAAGGATTGGAAACCTGCTGATACATTAGTTCCAATATGTGGGGCTTTTTTTGTTTTTTGGGGTTTTTTTTAAAAAGCAAAAAGGGATGATCCAGGGAACTATAAATATAAGCAATGCCAGTCTTGTCAAACAAGTCTCAAGACTGGGTGGATTGTTGGCTTGGTTTGGTTTTTTAAAAAAAGTTTACAGGTCTAGTTAATAAAGACAACTATGTTAATTCTGGATACTTGGATTTCTCATAGACATATGACTTAGTATCACATGGCATTTTGATTAAAAACTTGCATTATGTGGAACTAACAAGGCTTACATTACAGGGATTAAAACTTGGCTCAGTTACAGAACTCAAAATATATTGTTGCTCATGGGGAAAAACATCAAGGAGCAGGGCATTGCTAAGAGGCTCACCCAGGGGATTGATTCTTGATCCAATGCTATTCAGTATTTTTTTTAAATCACCAATCTAGACAATTAAATAAAATCTGCACTGGTAATTTTTACAGCTGACAAAGATTGGTGGCATACTAATTAATGACAGGTGGGTTACTGGCTTGTGACTCAGAAAGATTTGAGGTCATTCCATGCCATGACCTAGCATGATCATTCAGTGCAATGCTGTGGCAAAAAGGGCTAATGAGATCCTTGGATGTACAAGAAGGAGGGGAGAAATCTTGCCTCTATACACATCACTGACCAGACCTATCTCCAGTTCTGGTGTTCACACTTAAGGATATGAAAATACTGAAAGGAATTTAAAAGGGGATCCAAAAAATGATCTAGGGGCTGGAAAAGAAGCCTTACACTGTGAGGCTTAAGGACCTCAGCTTATCACAGAGAAGTTTGAGGGGTGACCTGATCTCTGAGTATAGGTACTTACACAGGAAAAAACATATCTGATAGTGGGGGAGCTTTGCAAGCTTGCTCACAAAAGCATAACAAAATCCAGCAGTGGGCAGCTGAAGCTAAACAAACTCAACCTCGAAACAAAATACAATCCCTTAGCAGTAAACAAAATTCAGCACTGGAACAGCTTACCCGGGGAGGGGCTTGACTCAACATCGCTTGCAGTCATAAGATGAAATTAGGTATCTTTATAAAAGCATACTTCAATTCAGCTTCTGCGATAAATTCTGCAGTGTGAGTTAGAGTATGTATGTTGTCGATGAGAGAGACGTGAGGCTAGTTGGTCTGGATGGTCCCTTCCAGCCTTGGTACCTGTGTACCACCCCGTTCATTCCCTTCCTTCACAGGCCACAGGGAGAACAGAAAGCTATGCACTGTGCTCCACATACTCCTAACACTTGCAGCTTTGCCTTAAGGCTATAACTGTGAGCAAATCTCATGCTTTAGGACTTCAGATAGATGCCTGCAAGGGTCAGAAAAGATTGTTTTTCCCCCCTCACTGATGCACAATTAGCTTGATATGTTCTGCGTCTGTTTCCCCCCCACACCCTCCTCTAAAGCTTCAGAGATTGGCCACTGTTGGTAATCGGACATGGGATGGAACAGACTAGTGCTCTTAATCGGTACAGAGAATCCTATTTCTTGCATCTTGCTCACATACTCAGGGTCCAATTGCTCACCAAACTTTGTCTCAGGAAACAATTCCCCCCAGATCAGACTGGCAGGGACTCTGGGAGGACCATCACCTTCACCTCACTTTACAGCATGGATCTCCTGCTAGGGTCATCTAGGCATTTTTCACCTGACAATTTCCCTGCCATGAAAAGGGCCTCAGGCATAAATGGCATCTCTCCTGTTCTCTGCTTAGGGCACTCAATGTTTGGGCTCCCATGGACGGAAACCCGCAAGTCTAGCTAAAATCACTGGGCTCAATACAAGGCAATCTGGGTGAACAGCCCGCAATACACAGCAATTCAGACTGATGATCTTCCGATCCCTTCTGACTTTAAACGCTCTAGAAGCTTCCTTTATACAGTGTTACGGTTGTTGGCCATGCACTCTCTGTTGGATCGAACGGGACAGCGACTGCTTACAGATCCCAAGGTTAAAGTCCAGTATGGCTCGACTCCTTACAGAGTCACCATTCACACTCATCTCTCACGGTTACGTGCACACGCATATTCGAATGCACCACCGAGAGCAAAGTGCATGCAAAGGTTTCTGAAGCCAGCCACTTCCAGGGCATGCACCTTTCACTGTATTCTCCCCCATTCTGTGCCAAGCACGTTACCAGACCCATGGTCTCTGAAGAGAGCCCAGATGCATCAGTCACGATGAGAGTGAATTTCACGCTGCTGGCAGCACAAAGAATGGAACGGAATGGCAAGGGAGATGAACAAGCCATTCAGGCACACACACAACAAAAGCACAGATCGAAGAAAATGGAGAATGAGTTTACAGAATCACATACAGAAACAGTCGAGTACTTTAGTTAGTAAATGCAGCCTTAACAATGCTCTGTCATGCCTATGGCTGCACAGTCATTAATCTCATGGGAAGGGCACACACTGAATAATAAGAATATTGACTGCCTGAGCAAACTTACGTTTGGCATTTCTTAACTTTCCAGTCTTTGACTTGGAAATCTTTCCTTTCTTTTAACGGGGTTTAGTATGGAGTTCCCTAGCATTTTGTACTTTTTTTTTTTTTTTTTTTAAGTTTGGAGTTCAACTTCTTAATTATTTTTTTGAAAGCAGAAGGTATGTGACTGCTTTGGGGGAAAAATCACCACGTACACTACACACACTCTTTTAGAATCTACAAGGAACCTGGTGCTTGCTTGGGGCTTAGGAAAGTATCTGTAAGTGCTCCTTTGGATCAACAAGACATCATTTGTAAAGATCCTGATATTACATCTTTTGTACTAACAGCTAAGAGAAGAAAAGGAGGGACCAGTCTGTCAGATCAGTAAGCTGCATCTTAAACAGGCTTCTTTGCTGTGTACTTGTACAGCTGCTACTTCGTCTCAAATTCATCTCATTATGTCTGGGCATTGTTGGAATCTGAAACTTGCTCAGAAAGAAAGTTTCTTTCGATACCTTAGAAACTATTTTGCTAGGCTGCGTCCTGAAACAACTGTTAAATACCTGGAGATCTGGGATGTGATGTATATTAACTTAAAAGGGTGAACAACAAGAAGTTACGCATTTGTTGTTACTACCTAAAGAATCATGTTGGAGTTGAAAACGTCAGTCATTTTAGCATGTGACACAAAGCTAAATGAACAAAAGACAAAAACATCAAGGCAATTCAGAGCCCATGCTAACCCCTCGTCATGCACCAGACAGTACAAAGCATAGACAGTATACATAAATTAAAATTAGATTGTGATCTGTTTGCGTAGAAACCAGGGCTTTCAGTAGGCTCTGGGAAGCCTCAACACCTTTTGATGCTGTTTAAAAAAAAAAAAAAAAAAGGATGAAGAGTCACCATATTCTCAGACAAATTGACAGGCTGTTCCACTGCCTCCTACCACACTGTATTCATTTTAAAACTTCACTCTGCTTCTTCCTTCCATTCAGAAGAGAAGCATTTCCCACAGGATATTAATAGGAGGAGCTGTTAATATTTATATGGTGATAGCTCTGAAAGGCCCCATTATGGTGGCTTCTGCTCGCATACACAAATGACAATCCCTGCCCAGAAGGGCTTACAATCTTCTAATGCATCTGATGAAGTGGGTTGGAGCCCACAAAAGCTTCTGCCCGAAGAAATCTGTTAGTCTTTAAGGTGCCCCAGGACTCTCGTTCATCTTCTAAAGTATCTTCTAACCCAGCAGTTCTCAACCACTGGGTCGGGACACATTATTGTGTCACCACACAGCGGTAAGTGTGTGACGGAGAGCCAGGGAGATGGCTGGATTCAGCCGGGGGGGGGGGGCGGGTCACGATATGCCGCTAAACATGTCGCGACCCACAAAAGGCTGAGAACTGCTCTAACCTATATTAATAGCAGACATGTTAAAAACGGTTTCAGTAACAGCATTCCTGCTTTCTGAATGATATTATACGGGAGGGCACGGTACTTGTAGCTCATTGACTCAGTCATCAGCAAAAAGCAGCTAAGAAATCAAGAGAGCTGGAAATAAGGAACATCCTCTACTACGTAAACTGTGTAGCGAAACACCAGTAGCAGACCCAAGTTATATGAAAAGAAACCTTAAATAACCAGCCTGGATTTGAATAACTGCTTTCAGAACTTAAAAATAAGGAGATGCTTTTTTCAGCTGGATGGAGGAGTCATCCTTCAAGATGACAGATAACTGGCAAGTACTGAAGAACTTGGTGAGAACAAGAAAACGAGGAGTGATGTAAGAAAGAAATAAGAAGAGGCTGAAGAGAGAATGTAAAAATCCAGTGACAGAAAGAAGAGCCTGCTGAAGAAATTCCAAAGGACCCAGAGAGAGAGCAGATAGCTTTTATCTGTTTGACATGAATGAAAAAGGATAAAAAAAATACAGTGAGCAAAACCTCATCCCAGAACAAATACAAATAATTTTAACAGTCAGTTAGTTTGGACAATACAATTAAGGATCCCATATTAACAAAATAAATAAACCCTAAAAAGTGTGAGCCTGTATTTGGTAGATGCAGGAGCTCTGTTCTTGGTACCCACTGATAATCCAAAGCTGTAAAGAGGGTTTGTAAATAGTTATAAATCCAACCCCTCCAAGAACTGATTGGGCTTATTCCCATCACGCTACCACCATCAAACTTGAAACGCATAAAGCAAAACAACATTACCACATAACAGCTGCTTCATGGGCATTCACAGAGGAATTGGGGAGGGTTCCAGGACTTACTTGTGTCCTCCCATCTGAGAAGGTGAAGCTTCCATGCAGAGTAATAAAGAAATCCAAGCACCAGAAAGAGACAAAGAGCCAGCAGCAGGTTACGCAGAAACACCAAGAGTCCCATCTTCATATGAAATCTGCTTTTCTACATGACCTAGAAAAGAAAACCAGTTTGAACCTTGAACCATCTAGCTTGCAAGTCACTCAAGAGCAAGTCACTATAAATAGGGGAAATCAGGACACATACCAATATTCTGATCAATGCAGCACATTTGCAGGACTTTTCTAAGCAAACCTCTTTGGTCTCAGTCAGTAACTGAGATTCTAAAGAGCCATTAGTACATTAAGTAATAACAAGATGACTGTTCACTTCTACTTGATTACGCGAGTGCAGCCAGCTCACCTCACAAAATACAGTCTCAGCCTATCACAGCTAAGCAGACCCTAAACAAACTGACTTTTCTTTCAATGAAGGCAGCATAAAAAAGCCTGGAAAGAGTCAGTAGCCAACCATAACATTCAGAGCACACAGGAATTCCTGCAAAGCAATAAATAAATAAATAAATAAATGTGGAGCATTATAGATTTCATTTCCCTCAACTACCCCATAACACTTTGCATGTTTAGGAAAGAGGAAGATAAGATAAGGTTGCGTACTTGTAATTGATATTCTTGGAGATGTGTTGCTCATGTCCATTCCTCTTAGGTGTGTACACGCCGCGTACACAAGCCTGCCGGAAGGTTTTTCCCCAGGAGTACCTGCAGGGCTGGCTGCCGGGCTCCAGGCGGCTCTGTTGCAGCTGCCTATATAAGCCCCAGCAGACCCTGCTTACCGAAGGTCAGACAGAGGGGAAGGCGGGTGGGTGTGGAATGAACATGAGCAACACATTTTGAAGAATATCAATTACAGGTAAGCAACCTTTTCTTCTTCTTTGAGTGATTGCTCATGTGCATTCCACTAAGGTGATTACCTTAAGAGGAGGAGGGGTCAGATGTCACACGTTTGCAGATCACAGGCCCCAGGCCCACTGCAGCGTCTTCCCTGGCTTGCTGCGTGAGGGCGTAGTGCGTCGTGAATGTGTGCACCGACAACCACATGGCCGCCCTGCAGATTTCCTGGATAGGGACATGGCCAGGAATGCTGCTGACGACGCCTGCGCCCTAGTTGAATGTGTTGTTACTGATGGCGTGGGTACCCCTGCATGGCTATAGCACTCCTTTATGCATGCCGAGATCCAGGAAGAAATTCGCTGGGCTGACACCGGGCGGTCCTTGCCCCTGTCTGCTACACCCACCAACAGCTGAGACATCTTCCGGAAGGGTTTAGTGCGCTCAAAATAAAACACGAGTGCCCACCCGATGTCCAGCAGGTGAAGGTGGCGTTCTCTATTGTTGGCATGCGGTTTGGGGCAGAGAATGGGCAGAAAAAGTCACCAATTGGAGTGGAACTGAGATACCACTTTCGGGACGAAAGCTGGGTATGGCCTCAGTAGCACCTTATCCTTAAAGAACACTGTGTAAGGCGACTCCAAAGTCAATACCTTCAACTCGGAGATCCTCCTAGCCAACGTGACAGCCACAAGGAAGGCTACCTTCCAAGACAGATATAATAGGAAGCAGGACCCCAGAGGCTCAAAGAGGGGCTCCATGAGCTTGGCAAGAACCAGACTGAGGTTCCTCTGGGCCACCAGGGTCCAGGAAGGCGGAAACAGTCTGTCCAACTCCTTCAGGAAGCGCTTAACTAGTGGGTTCAAGAAAACTGAATTCCCCTCCTCCCCTGTATGCAGGGCCGAGATAGCTGCCAGGTGGACTTTGACAGACGACATTGTTAGCCCTTGATGCTTCAGGTGCAGGAGGCAGTCCAAAATGTGGGGAATAGGCGCTCTCGCCGGTAGCATTCCCATCTCTTGAGCCCAAACCGAAAACCTGGTCCACTTAGAATTATAGTTAGCTCTCATAGAGGGCTTTCTGCTTCCGAGAAGCACCTCCCTTACCGCCTCCGAGTAGCGCCACTCTTCTGCATTCAGCCACGTATGAGCCATGCCATGAGGTGCAGGGAATGTAGGTTGGGATGCCTGAGTCTGCCCTGATCCTGTGTCAGAAGGTCTGGGAGTAGGGGCAGCACGATCAGTTGGTCTATTGACATGTCCAGGAGCATGGAGAACCAGTGTTGACATGCCCATGCCGGTGCAAACAGGATCATCTATGACATGTCCTGCTTGGCTTTCACCAGTACCTTGTGCACCAGGGGCATAGGTGGAAAGGCATAAAAGAGGGTTCCTGACCACTTTATTGGAAAGACATCTGCTATGGACCCAGGTTCTTGGCCCTGGAACCAGGAGAACATCCTGCAGTTCTTGTTGCTCCTCAAGGAGAAGAGGTCTACTCACAGAGTGCCCCACCTTTGGAAGACAACAGAGTCCTGTGGCACTTTTAAAGACTAACAGATTTATTTATCGCATGAGCTTTC
>ML685977.1:1322636-1347503 GCA_007922175.1 Pelusios castaneus
GCCCGTCCCCCCTCAAGCCCTACTTACCCCCACCCCTGCCCCCCACCCCTCCCTCCTGCCCCCCCACAGCTCTCCTACCCCCAGCATCTCTTGTATGGGCCCCCTGCCCCACCCCACCCCCTCCCTCACTCCCCTGCCCCTAGCGCCTAGACAGCCCTTCATCCGCCAGTGCCCCGCACAGATGCAGAGCCCTCGAGCCCCACCAGCAGCAGTGGCCTCTGCTTCGGTTCAATGGTGAGAACTGGGAGAGGGGAAGATGCCCGGGGCCCATCCATGCTGGGAAAAGGGGGAGGAATGCAGACTAGAGCACCCACCAGGACCAGGCCTGGGGAAGACAGGATTAGAAGAACTAAGTCTCACACTTAAGGGTGCTGAGACCCTTCAGGAAGGAGGTAAATTTCTCTCCTGCCAGCCCTGCACTACAAGGCAGTTTCTTCAGCAAGGCCAGAATTAAGGGGGTAAAACACAACAGGCTACAGTGCCTTGAAGAGTGAACACAGTAGGATCCTGATCCAGCAACGAACTCCACAACAGAGATGGACCTTGCCACTTCCAGAGAGCCCTGCTGACTCAGGCCCAAAGTCCACTCCGGCCTGGAAGTCCTTACAGAATTGGGGCCAAAGGAGGGATATGAATTTAAATAGACAACAGGGCGAGTAACAAGGAGCTAAAGGAAAAATTGAGGTCTCAAAAATCTTTGTAGCAGAAGGGATAGTGTAGGAAACAATCCTGCATCCTCAGGACTGCACAGGACGAGCAAGGACTGTGCCATCTCAAACCTCCCTGCTTCACTGATAACATAAGAAATCAAAGAAAGGTTCATATACCTAAAAATTAGGGCCGGTGTCCAAAATGTGAAGCTTGCCACTCCATGTCCCCAAATCCCGCTAAAATGAATTAGTCTGGACATCTTCACAGGGCTGCAGCATGGAAACAATTCCAAACTAAGGGCAAGAGATGCATTCAGTGAAATCACCAGCCCACACAGATTCAGTGGAGAGCGGGGACACAGCCCACCACTCAGACAAGTCACTCATTGAGAAAGTATCAGCACAGCAGCAGTCAGATCCAAGGGACAGAAGAGATGCTAAAGAAGCTCCTCAAGGCAGCGAGCTGCAAAGGGTAACCAGCTGCCCTAGATAAGCCCCAAGTAACTCACCTTGGTTTTTCTTTTAAGTGCATGTGGTAGTGGTGAAGGGTTCCAGATTTACGTATCAGCTCAGTTCTCTGTTTATCCCCAGAATCAGTACAGCAATGAAAACCAGCAGCAACACTTCCTACACATCCCCACCACATGCCCTCCATGGGCCACTGCTGGGGTGACCAGCCTCTCCGTTTCTCTCTGAGGAACCTGCCAACAGCATTATCGGCTCTGACAGCATTTTTGACTTTGTATCACGATTGTCAAACATGGCAAAAAACCCAAAAGTCCCCAGACTGATGCCAGCACCTGCAAATAGTATGAGTCTGGTGAACAGCCTGGCAAAACATACAGCAAGAGACCTAATCCAGCATCTGAACTCTGACGTTCAACAGATAGATCCCACATCTCCATCCTGCACACTACCGTCTCAGTTTCACCTGTGCTGAAGTCATCATCCAGACATTCTTTACCCCATCCTCAAAAACTCTGCTGGGTCTCTGGTCCTTGCAGGATCCCATTCAGATCTATCCTCCTTGCTTTACAAATCCTAGTCCTCCCACTTCAAGCACCTGTCTAACGCTGGCCTCCTCTCTCTTTTTTAGCACAAACAACCTTTTCCTCTACAGCTCCTGCCATCTCCACACCCCATCTCTTTTCAAATATCACCTAAAACATCGCTGACTTTGCAACTCTTGCTCGCTCAAAAAACAAAACCAAAATTAAAAGTTACAAATGTATTATCCAATGCTGCAAAGGATTTGGGGAATACAGAAACATATCCAAATGGATAGGCTGCATTACATTGTATTTGCTTTAGAACAAGTAGCATCAGATAGGTCTAATGCAACAATGACAACGTGCCCTTCAGTTGTCATGGCCATGACAGATCACTGATAGACCAATCTGGCTCACTTGGCTAGCTGGGGGAAGCAACAAATATACCTTTATAATGACAGACGACAGGTGCTCAGTCTACTTAGCACCTTGTGAGAGGAGACTCAAAGAGCTCGGCTTGTTCAGCCTAACCAAATGAAGACTCAGAGGCGATAAGATTGTTCTCTATAAATACACCAGAAGGATAAATACCAAGGAGAGAGAGGAATTATTTAACTGCCAGTATGGCCATAAGAACAAATGGGTATAAACTGGCCATCAACAATTTTAGGCTCCAAATTAAGCAAAGGTTTCTAACCAGCAGAGGAGTGAAGCTCTGGAGCAGCCATCCAAGGGGAGCTGTAGGGGCAAAAAACCTGGCTGGCTTTGCTAGAGCTTGCTAAGTTTACCTAGGGGGGTGATATGACAACCTTGCTGCCCTGTGGCACATAGCCAGTCTAACACTCCAATGGGTGGGGATGGGAGACTAGCTGGGGAGGGCTCTGAGTTACAGAAAATCCTTTCTGGTGGCGGGCCTTGTCCACATGCTCAGGCTTTAACTGATGACCATATTTGGGGGTGGGAGGGACTTTTCCCCTGGGTCAGACTGGCAGAAACCCTGGGGATTTTTTGCCTTCCTCCGCATCATTGGTTACAGGACACTTGTTCGTTTAAACTAGTGTAAATGATGGATTTTCTGGAACTTGAAATCATGATTTAAGGCCTTCAGTAACTCAGTCAGGGACTAGGGAGTTTATTACAGGAGTGGGGGGTGAGGGTCTGTGGCTTGTAATGTGAAAGAGATCAGACTATTGGATCATGATGGTCCCTTTTGACCTTAAAGTCCGTGAAATTAAACTCCATGGTGTCCTGGAAGAGCAGATGACCTGGTTTTGACAATGGGACAGGGAAGCAAGAATCTAGATAGGAAGAAGCTATTGCCGGGGTCCTGGCTTGTTAGTCAGCCTCTGGTTTGTCAGTCTGAAAACACTACTCCACACTAGCACGCTGGAAAGTGCCAAAATGAAACCATTGTGCAACCCCAGATAGCAGCTACTGCCACCCTTCTGCAGGCAGCTGTCAATCACCAGGCAATGAATGAGGGCACTGCTCAGTGGGGTGATTTAGCTCAAATAGCAGGACTTTGGTTTGAACATATTCGTGCATGGTTTGCATGTTTTATTCTCAAGCAAATGTCAAGCTGGATGTTGCTAGGAGAACAGCTGGGGAATAATTAAGGCTGATTAAATCTCACCCTATTGCCCTGCCGCTTTTCCCAAATCCTGTGGTGCTTTTCTGTTCAAAGTGACCCTGTGAAAGGGTTCCCCATACCTACAGAGAATGCTGTAAGGTCTTTGGGGTAGGGATTGTGTCTGCGCCCAGTGCCTGCCAGAGCAAAGCACTCCCCGCTGGGGCTGGAGGCCTTTGGCTGTGCCATACTATGGCAGGTATAACTAACTCAGCAGATGCTGGAGGCTGCCTTCAAGAGCTGTGTATGAGCAGGGCTGGAGCATGTTCCCAGACTAGTGGTGGGAGAACATACAAGCTGGTAACATTCGTGTCCCTCTTCTCTTCAGTAAATACAGTGACCCAAAATGAAAGTGTCACTTCATTCCTCTAGCTGCTGGTTGCCAAACACATAAATCACTCCGCTGGATTCCTGTCTTTTAGGACATTCCAACCCGGGCCATTCTGCAGTAGACACGCTCACCTGCCAATATTTTCATGGAAGACCCCCCTCCTCCTTGCTGTTAACAAATCAGAGAGCCGTTCGGGAGTTTGACCGAGTCTCCCGCCCCAGCACTGATGCAAATCCCCACAACTTGGTGTCGATTGTGCTTACCTGCTATTGACTGTGTTAATAATTCTCAGGTAATCTGTGCTAAGACATTACTATGCACATCTACCGGACCCCAGGGGGGCAGAGAGACAGACAAGCTTTGTCCGAACCAGTGAGCATGCTGAAACTAGCAGCATGGACGCTGAGACAGTGGCAGCAGCTTGAGTTAGCCAGCTGAGGCCAAGTCTACCCAGCCCCTTGGGTCTGATCTCAGCAGTCCTGCCCCAACAGCCCCACTACCACGTCCAGTTTGCTAGCTAGAGGGAAACTGGCATGCCTGGTCACTGGGGAAGGACACTCTTAGCAGTAGTGTAGACACCTGCTTTGTTACCCTGTCCTTCCCCAGATCTTCCAGACAAGTGCTCAGAAAACATCAAGAGATGGAAAATCCAGCACGTCCCTTGGTGGTTTGTTCCAGTGGTTACTCACCCTCCCTCTTAAAAATGTGATTCTAGTTCCTATCGTGCACTTGGCCATTCAGACAGCTTTTGACAAGGTCCCTCTCTTGAGGCTCTACAGCAAAACATGCAGTCATGGGAGAAGAGGGAAGGTCCTCTCCTGGACTATAACTGATTAAAATATAAAACAAATGATAGGAATAAATTACCAGTTTTCAGAATGGAGAGAGGTAAAGTAGCAGGGTCCCCATAGGATCCGTCTGGGGCTTGTGATGTTCAACATTTTTATAAATTATCTGAAAAAGGGCCGGGGGGGGGGGGGGGGGGAAGAACAGTGATGTGGCAGAAACTGCACACAATTCAAAATTATGCAAGCTAATTAAGTCCAAAGCTGGCGGCAAAGTTACAAAGGGATCTCTCTAAACTGTGTGACAAAATGGTAGATGAAATAAATGTTGATAAATTCAAAGTAATGCATATTGGAAAAAATAATCTCCACTATAGATATAAAACAATGGGGGGGGGGGGGGCAAAATGACCATGCAAAAAAAAACCTTGATAGTCTGAGAAAACATCCAGTCAGGGTGCAGTGCCTGTCGAAAAAGCGAACAGAATATTAGAAACCATTAGGAAAGGGACAGATAATACAATAGAATATAACATAATGCCATTATATAAATCTTTGGTACGCTCACACCTTGAATACTGACAGCCATTCTGGTCACCCCTTCTCAAAAAAGATGTATTAGAATTGGAAAAAATACAGAGAAGGGCACCCAAAATGATTGTGGTATGGAACAGCTTCCAAACAAGCTGGGACTGTTCATCTTAGAAAGAGATGATGGTGGGAGGAGGGGGGGGGGGGGGGGGAAAGAGCCATAAAAAAAAAATCGTTTGGAGAAAGCAAAAAAAAGTAGTAAAATCTACCCATTCACATAACTCTAGAAGTAGGGGTCACCTGATGAACCCAGTGGGCAGCAGGTGTAGAAGAAACGACAGGGAGCACGTCTTCACACAGTGCACGGTCAGCCTGTAAAGCTCATCGCCAAAGGAATGAGCTAAATCATGGAGGATAGACCCATCCATCACTGCTGGCCGAGATGGTCAGGGCCACAACCCCGTGCTGTGTGTCCGACTGATGGAACAACAGGAGGATGATTTGAAATTGGCATTAATTCCTCCCAGTCAATGGTGTTCATACATTTTTCTTAGTTTGGGGGAAATTAGCCAGTTTTAAGCTTCAAGCACATACATGACTGGCTGGGACTGTTCTGTCTGCCTGTATTGCATGTAATCACTGGTCCCATGAACCCAACTTCCAGCCCCTTGATTAATTCATATTCATCCATCATAATGAGGTAAAATAGTTCTCATGGTGGCTGCAATGATTTTCTAATACAAAAGGTATCAGCTCTGCATTTCAGAAAGATGTTTTACTAGCGGCATGAGACTGCCCTCGTATGGCTGCAGTGGGGCTCAGGCTATGGGGCTTCAGCCGGGGGGGGGGGGGGGGGAGACCTAGGCTGTGGTGCCCCTCCTGGGGTCATGCAGTAATGGTTCTTGCTGTCTAGACGGGGTCACGGTGCACTGAAATTTGAGACCCGCTGCAGTAAAGCGAAACCCTGCACACACAGCACCGCACTAACTGAATATAGGTCATTGAGCTGGCCAGCTCAGAGGACGGTAAAGGATAAGCAGCTGGAAATCAGATCTAAATCAGTGGGAACAACTTTTCGACGCTATCTGACAGCTGATCAACGACTCGTGTCAAATGAGCTGGCGCTCACAGAGCCGTTTCTGGGGGCACGTGTCCACAGGCCAGTGCCAGAGTCAGAGAGATCGAAGCGCAGTGCAGGCAGAAAATTACCTGTCCCTGCCCAACACATCTCACCCTTTTCCATCACCTACTGCCAGGGCGGAGAGACTAGCGGGACAGGGCCGGTGCTTCATCTGAGCCGCAGCTGAGCAGCGGCACCTGGAGGCGGGGCAGTTCAGAGCCCCAGCATCTCTGAGCTTGCTGCAGCAGTTATGAAAAGAAGATCCCTTGAGTCCTGCCTCCTCTTTCATTACAAATAAAGCCAGGGACAGGGCTGTTAGAAAGACAGACCAACCCAGGAGCATTTGGGCCATGGAAACTGAGCTCCTGGAGGGGAAAGCTCATGGCCAGGGTATCATGAGGAAGACAGCCCAGAAACTTTCTGCCCTGCAGAGCCCTTTCGCTGGGACAGTGTGATCTCTCTCCCCCATTGCAATGCAAACACTGTGGACTCACCCAGCTCTCAGACAGACGCAACTGAGCACTCGGAGGAGATGCGACACTTTGGAAATTCTACTAAAGAACACCAACAAGACAGACTGAAAACCTTTTTGGCTGGTGGTGATGTTCAGGGGGAATTCAGCCCAACAGAATGGGGTTGGGGATGAGACAATGAAAGGAAGTGTTTGCAGAGAGGTCGCCCTGGCAGTTCCTTTCCGACGGGCACTTTTCCATTTTACAGCCAGTTTCTCCAGTTCTGGGGGTGCGTCACAGAAGAACACAGCTGGGCCCCACCCCAGAGTCTGCAAGCATTGTGCTGCAGGACTAGTGAGTTGACTTGGCAAGTTTCACCAAAGTTTGCCAAATCCCAATGAGCAGATACCCCCCACCTCCCATCCCCAGAAGGTCTGAGAAGTTCCATAGACACTATGATCCACACCATGCTTAAACCTCCTGATCATCCACCCTGACTTAGACCAGCGGTTCTCCACCACTGTGTTGGGACATGTTACTGCGTCACCACACTGTGGTAAGTGTGTCACGGAGAGCCGGGGAGATGGCTGGATTTGGCTGGGGAGTGGGAGGAGGGAAAGGGCCTGGTATGTCTTGTAGGGTCATGACACACCGCGAAGTGGGTCGCACCCCACAAAAGATTGAGAATCACCGACTTAGACCCTTCAAAGAATCATAGGCAATGCGGCCAGAGAAGACCCACTGAGACACGTGATCTCCAATAAACTCCTCGTACCAGCTTACTATCCAAGCCACTCGAGTCTCTGTGCAGATGAACCCTACACCTTCCTTGTGAGCCAATCGCGCCACTCAGCGCCCTGGTGCACCTTAAGAAGCCAGTCTGGGTGGGAGGGGAAGCAGGGCGGGCTTTTCTATGTTGAAGTCTGTCTCTTACTGACATCAGATCACATTTCCTCAGAGATTTCTTTCTAAAGCCAGCCCAGCAAATGAAACATGGGGCTGGAAATCAAGCTGGGTTTTTCCCTTAGGAGTACCACTCATAATCCAGACTCTGCAGTTGGGATTCAATTACATTGATGATGTGCAAGCCCCCAAAGAATCCAGTTCCTACTCCTGGTGCCTCTTCAGGGCTGACAGTAGGAGAACCTGCTGCTTGCCACTAACATGAAGAGCTGGCTCTCTGGCACACAGGTGGGCTGGAAAAGGTGGCTGGTTACAGGGAGGGAAGGGATAAAAGGAAACCTTTGAGTCAGGACATCTGGCACGTATCACATTCGTTCGGATTGTGGGGAAGATGGAGGGCTTTTCATGGAGCAGAAGTGGGGTGAGGGAGAATGGGCCACTGGGAAGGAGAGGACGACGGGGTGGAATGCACGCTTGGGGAAGTGAGAGGAAGGAGACTGGGGCAAACCCCCATCTGCAGACAGTCAAGACTATCTGGTCCAGAATGGATCTGCAGCCCCATAAACATTAGTGCAAAAGGAACTGCCTACAAATGTGACAAGGATAGAGGGGGGAGAGAGAGAATTAAAGTGGCACAAAGGCTGTAACCTAGAGGAGGGGTGCAATTAAGGGGAAATATCTCAGTACATTTCCTGACACTGATACGAACCAGGCTGTAAACCTTCTCCCCAGGGAAGTTGGGGAGCAGGGGCAGCACCTGGGGAACTTAAATCCAAACTGGCCAGAGCCCTAGAAATACCATAGGGAACAGTCTTGGAGGGACGGGACGGGTGATTTTCAACTCTGACTTCTAGGATCATTGAACATGGCCATGGCTGAGTTTACTCCTTCGTGTTACAGCCACTGCCACACGCAATTCCCCCTGTAACCCTCTGCCGGCCAGTAACTGTCACAAGGGACAGGAGGGCATTTCCCACACTGGGTTTTCTCCAGAACATGGCGTCTTTTGAAAAAGTTCAAGCAAAATTCTTGAGCTGGTTTAGGGGATGTCAAGGAAAGAAATGGTTCCCATTGTGCAGAGAATAACTACCTCATTTAAAACCAGGCCAGCAGCAGAAGCAGATGAAGCCAAGTGGGACGCTTGCCTTGGCCTCGTTCCTGGAGGAGGAGGCTGCCAGTGACTGAGGCCCTGTGCATAAGGAAGGAGCTCCCAGCCTGGCCCTGACAAAGTACCCACTCGGCCACTTTGAGATCGGTTTGGATTAAAAAAAATTCAGAGCCTCCGGAATCCACATGCTGAACATATCCTGGGCAGAGGGCAATGAGCTGGGGATCGGACTGTAATCCTGTCTTGGCCAGCCCCTCCATGCTGGGATTCAGCTCAGTGGCTCCAATAGCCCCTGGCCAAAAACAATCTCCTGCACTGCCCAGCGACACCTGATGGACTAGAGGGGAACAATAAATAAGACAAAGGACTGGGTTGTTCACTCTCCCTGCCCCGTGAAGATGGGCCGGCAAGGGAGTTCCTCCCTTGGCGGAGGTGGCAGCTCAAAGCAGAAGTGGGAAAGGACAGGAGCAGGAGAAAGGGGATCCGTACGCTGCTTGGACGCTGGAAAGCAACAGCAAGAGATCCTCAGTGCTTAGCTGGGCTTAGACCTAAAGCTCATTACAGAAGCTTCTATGCCTGGTTGGAACCTAAGCCTGGAACTCAGTTATGCGAACAAGTTCCGGGGGGAGCCGTGTTAGTCCAGTTCAGCAAAACAAACAGTCCAGGGGCACTTTTAAAGACTAACATTTATTTATCGCATGAGCTTTCGGGGGAGAAAACCCCACTTCAAAGCATCTGACAAAGTGGGATTTTCTCCCAGGAAAACTCATGCGATATATAAATGTGTTAGTCTTTAAAAGTGCCCCCGGACTCCTGTTAGTTCTGTGTATGTTTGCCTGCGTTACCCTTGTAAATAACTCACTTCCCTTTCCTATTTAATACACTTGTGGATAGTTTATTGTAGGACTGTCTCTGGTGTGAGACCTAAGGTGCTACTGGGGACCCCAGGGCCGCCTGTCACAGAGGCAGGCTCAGCTGGGGGGCGAGGGGTCAGAGTACCAGGGGCCAGTCTGTGACTCTCCAGTCAGGCTGTTACAGTGCCTGAGAGTTCACAGCTAAGAATGGTTTGATATAGAACTTGCCCCCAGTGTGGGGCTGATGCCCCAAGTTAGGAGCTGTACTGCGGAGCCCCGGCAGGACAGCATCATCTAGGGCCGTGGTTTTCAAACCCCACATCGGGACCCAGTACTGGGTCACAGACCCTCAGGTCCTGGGTCACTGCGTCCCCTGCTACCGCCGAAAGACTGGACTGCATTGCTCAGAGATGTCATTGGTGGGTCGCGGGCACAAAATGCTTTTTTTCAACTGGGTCCTGAGGAAAAAAAAACTTTGAAAACTACTGAGCTAGAGGCTTGGCAATGTTTTCTACCAGCAGAAGCCCCAGCATAGATGTTATTCTCCCCAAAAGTGCCGTGGCCAGTTGTAAAGCCAACAGGAAAATGACTCTCCAGCCACAAGATTCCAGTCCCTCCTCTTCTGCGACTCACTGATTTCTTCAAAACAAGTTCAACACATCACTCATTGCTCTCCCCGCAGCAGGCTTCTCTGCAGGGGCCTATTTATTCCCCAGAGGGCTGCACTCTGCAGGCCAGAACCCAGCTCCCTGCTGCGCTTTGCAGGCCACACACAAAAACTAGACTCCTCCACCACCCCAGGGATTCCTTCAGGACCCTTCCTCGACCCTACAGCTGGGCCACTAGCTGATTTTGATGAGCACCAGTTATCACCCGTTCCCTGGCCCCACCACATCACTTGATCCGTCCCAGATGGGGGGCGAGGGGGGAACCCAGTTCTCTTAGAGCCGTGACAGCATGCATCACCACTATAGCTTGTTTTGCACGCGCACGCACACACACGCACACGTGACAACAGCTATACTTGCAAAGATTTTCCAGTGTCGATCTGGCATAACCCCCTGAAATATCATCCGGGGGTGTCTCACCACGCCCACAGACCAGGATTGTTGGGACCTGGGTGAGAGATCCTGGGCCCATGGTGCAGCTGTGACCGTCCGTCCGTCACTGGGGGGGCAGCGCTGCCAACTCATGGTTTTCTCACAAGTCTCACTTATTGTTTTCCGTAAAGCCCCAGCGCCTGGAGTCATGTGGATACGGGATGATTTCAGCCTTCATTCTCAAGAGAAAGGTAAGTTTCGAGCCCTCGTGGCTGTGGAGGAAGTGTCAGAATGTGAGTCCAGTGCACCCTGAAGGCCAATACAAAGACAACCAAAGCTCTTATTCGTCCATGATTTTCAACCCAGCTCTCACGATTTCTAACATTTGGGGGAGGGCAGACTCACGAGTGGACGTGCCCTTCCCTCAACAGAGAGATTGTCACTGCTATTCCATTCCCCACCATAACGTTCGTTTGCCTCTTGCACTTCACCCCTGGCTGGGGTAGCTGAGCACCTGGCAGGAGCCAGCTCTGAAGACGCAGCACCAGAGATTTTCTACCCGAATGCATGGCAGAGAGCAGCCCCACCTGCTAATTCCCCTCTGAAATCTGCCTTCCGGGCCTCACCAAGGCGGCAGTTTGAAATCTCCATGGTCCACAGCACACCAAGCAGGGGGAGGTAGGCTAAGAAGTTAGAGGCCCAGCAGAATTGTTGGCTTAGAGGGGAAGGTTTCCCGTTCTCAGCACTCAGCGTTGTGGTGACAGCAGCAACAGGAACATCAGCGATAAGGATACGACTGTCACCGAGGTCCCGGATCTCCACTGCGGGCGGAAAGCACCTGGCAATGGGGCTCAGGCCATTAGTCCCCAGGATATTAAAGTAACAGCCCCAGACGGGCTGCGAGCACCCGTGAGCTGGCCGGACTTTGATAGAATCCTAACCTCACCAACTGCCTTTCCGCTGCTGGGGGCCAGTGGGGAATCTGCAGGCTGGCGCAGACTGGTGGGGGGAGAGACCTTGATACTCCCAGGCTGGCTGGCGAGCAGACCAGACAGCCGAGGGCTGGGCGTGGAGGCTGAAGGTGCGTTGCAGCAGCTCGCCACTGGCCAGGCTGGATTTTGGGGGGCCTGGGGCCCACATTAGGCTGGGGCTGGGGGCTGCCTTAATCCAGCCTGGCCACCACCTTCCCTGATTACAATTAGTTATGCAGACAGAGAGACTGACAGATACGCGACCGACCGACCAACGATCAGAACAGTCAGTTCCATAACGACCAAAGAATAGGAAGATTCTAGTCAACTCTTGAGAAGTGTTCAAAAACCAGATCAAACGCTATCAAACAGAGACCGTTCCAGGATCTCTCCTCTATCTGGGGTGTTGCACTGAGTCACCTTCTCAGCAGCCTGGTATCCCCTTATTTGAATGGAGTTGGTTTGGAATGTGAGGTGGGACCGCGCGCTGCCGTCTAGGGCTGCCTCTCTTCTTTTTTCTTAGCCGAAGTACGAGACTTCAGCCTGTCCCGGTGAGAGGAGGCCCATAGGCAAATTCTGATTTTTCCTGCTTTTCCCTGTAACTAGCTACGTGATGGAAATATACCGAGTCACAGGCCTGATATCCAGAGGCAGCCTTAGGATATCTGGGGCCCTAGGCAAAGGCCATTATGGGGCCCCCTATAGGGACTAAACTCCGAGCCGGCCCCCTTGAACCCCGAGCCAGGCCACACCAGTCCCCAAGCCAGCCCCCGAGCCTGGCCCTGATCCAGGCCAATCCATGTGCCAGTCGCCCCCATCCCTGCCCACTCCTGAGCCAAGGCTCCCCCAGCACTTACCTGGCTGTGAAGTCAGGGACTGGCAGGCGTAGTGGGGAGGACACGGCCAGCAGGAGGGAGCCGGGAGCTGCGGTGGGCGACTCTTGTGGCTCCAGGCCACGCTGGGGGGCACGGCCGGGGGGTGGGGAGAAGCCTGAGCAGTGCCATGTGCCGGGGGTGCCAACCCCTGTTAGGAGAAGCAGGCCACCACCCCTCACTGCTTGGGGCCCTAGGCGACCACCTGCCTCGCCCACCCCACAAGCCGACTCTCTGCTGATATCTGTATATTAAGAGCGAGCATTGCGCTGCAAGCCACAGACACTGCACTTCAGCCTCCTGAGACACGTCCTCACAAAACCACTCATGCTGTAGTCCAGTGAAACGGAAGGCAATCCCAGATCCGGGGTGAGAATTAAGAGGGGATTCGTGGATGTTAAGTTTTAAATACATCAGAGGCAGGAAGCCTGCCAAATGATCAGTGGCCCCCGGATGATCGAGATGTTAAAGGAGCAGTCAAGGAAGACAAAGCCGTTGGGGAATCTAAATGAATACTTTTACTCCCTCTTCACTGCAGAGGATATGTAGGATGTTACCACACCTGAGCCGTTCTTTTTAGGTGGCAAATGAGGAACTGGCTTGGCCTGGAGGTGTGAAAAGAGGTGGGTTTGGAACAAAATATTAATTAAAGAGTCATAAGTCACCAAGGCTGGATGATATTCATCAAGAGTTCTGAAGGATATCAAATGTAAAATTGCAGACCTACTAATTGTGGGATGTAACCTATCATTTAAATCACCTTCTGTACCAGGTGACTGGAGGGTAGCTAATGTGATGCCAATTTTTTAATACAGGCATCAGAGGATTCAGGCAATTACAGGCTAGTTAGCTGAACGTCAGTACCAGGCAAATTGGTTGAAACTCTAGTAAAGAACAGAATGATCAGACATGTAGATGAACACAATTTGTTGGGGAAGAGTTAACACGGCTGTTGTAAAAGGAAATTGTGCCTCAGCAACGTATTGGAATTCCTTCAGGGCGTCAACAAACACGTGGCCGAGGGTGACCCAGTGGCTATGGAGCACGTGGACTTTCAGAAAACCTTTGACAAATTCCCTCACCACAGGCTCTTAAGCAAAGTAAGCAGTCATGGAATAAAAGGGAAGGGCCTCTCCAGGGTCAGGAACTGGTTAGAAGACGGGAAACAAAGGGCAGGAATAAAATGGTCACTTTTCAGAATGGAGAGAAATAAATAGCAGGATCTCGCAAAGGATCCGTACTGGGACCTGTGCTGTTCAACAGACTCAAAGATTACCTGGAAAAAGGGGTAAACAGCAAAGTGGCAAAGGCTGCAGATGATACAAAATGATTCACGATAGTTAAGTCCCAAAGCAGACTGCGAAGAGCTACAAAGGGATCTCACACAGCTGGGTGACTCGGTACAAAACGGCAGATGAAATTCAAGGCTGATAAATGCAAAGTCATACACATTGGGGAAAATAATCCCAACTAGACACCAAGTTATGTGGTCTAAATTAGCTGAAAGAGACCTGAGTCATCATGGATAATTCTCTGAAAATATCTCCAAAAAGTTAACAGAACTTGAGGAACCATTAGAAAAGGGATACATAATAAGACAAAAAATATCAAAATCCCACTATATAAATCCATTTTATGTGCACCCCTACACTGCACGCCATCTTGGTCAGCCCAGCTAAAAAATAAGTCCTAGACTTGGGAAAAGTACAGAGAAGGGCCACAAAAATGATTATGGCGTGAAAAAGCCTCCATATGAAAAAGAGTGAAAAGACTGGGACTGTTCAGCTTAGAAAAGAGATAACTAAAGCGGGACATGATATAGAGGGCTATACAATCATGAATGGCACAGAGAATGTGAATAAGGACATATTATTTACCCCCTTCACAGGATATAAAAACTAGGGATCACCTAATGAAATTAATTAACACAAACAAAAGGAAGTATTTCATTACACAAAAACACACAGTCAACTGTTGAATTCATTGCAGAGAGATGTGAATGACAAATGTATAACTGAATTTTAAAAAAAGAAAAAAAAAACCCTCCCACAATGCCAGGAGTCCTGGGGCACTTTTAAAGATTAACCAATTTATTTATCGCATGAGCTTCTGTGGGCGAAAAATCCCACCTCGTCAAAGGCTTGAACAAAAGCTTAGATGATAAATAAATGTGTTAGTCGTTAGAAGTGCCACAGGGCTCCTTTCCTTGTTTGTTTTGCTGAATTAAACTAACCCGGCCACCCCTCTGGAACCGAATTTAAAAGCATAAGATAAATTAATGGAGGATGGGTCTTTCAATGGCTATTAACCAAGATGGTCAGGAATGCAGTCCCATTCTCTGTGTCCCTAAGAAGCTGGGACTGGATGACAGGGGATAGAGCCCTGGATAATTGCCCTGTTCTGTTCATTCGCTCCAATGCACCTAGCACTGGAATACTGAGCTTGATGGACCATTGGCCTGAGTCGCTGTGGCCATTCTCATAGTCTCAGGAAACGGGTATCTCCTCTAGTCTGACTTCTTGCTAAGCACAGGACATAGAACCTGTTCCACTGATTCCTTCTGCTGACCTCAGGCATTTGTAGTGGAACAAGGTTTTAGAAAGACTCTTGATTAAGTAGCAGATAATCCACCTGTCCATCCTTAAGTCATTCCAACAGTCACTTGCTCTCACTGCCAACAATTTGGGCTTTATCACCAGTCTGAATATGGCTCTCGTCAATTTCCAGCCATTGGATCTTCTTCAGTCTTGTCCGCTACATTAAAGAGCTTTTGCCCAATGTCGATACTTAGAGAACTTGATCAACTTACCATTGGACCTTCCCTGGAACATACGCAATAGAGTTAGCTCCCGTAGTCTCTCACTACAACGCAGGTTTTCCAGACCTTAACTCACCCTCGTAACGTCAGGCACAACAAACTGTCGAACACAAGGGTATAGTTTGGCTCCATGGCAGACAGACTTCTCTTGGGGTCTGGTCCCAGACCATTAAATCAACTCCCCCAGAACCTCAAAACTCCCCGCTTTCTGCTTGCAGTGCCGGACCTTAGACTCAGACTCTAGGTCAGAAGGGACTAGTATGATCATCTAGTCTAATCTCCTGCAAAATGCAGGCCTCAAAACCTCACCCACCCACTCCTGCAATAAACCTTTAACCTAGTACTGAGTTATTTACCTCCTTAAATCATGATACAGAGAATTCACCGGTAGGTGAGCCATGCCCTGTGCTACAGATGAAGGTGAAAAACCCCCAGAGCCCAGGCCAATCAGCCCTGGGGGAAAATTCCTTCCCGACCTCAAATACAGCGATCAGTTAAACCCTGAGCACGTGGGCGAGTCTCAACAGCCAGTTACCCAAGAAACAATTCTCTGGAATAACTCAGAACCCACCCCATGCACTCTCTCCTCTTAGGCCACTTGTAAATCCACCACACGTAGCCAAATATCAGTCAATTTCCAAAATAGGGTAATCATACCATCCCCTCCATAAATTTATCACCCTCTGTTTTGAAAGCAGTTACAGTTTTTGCCCCCACAACTCCCCTTGGAAGGCTATTCCAGAGCTTTACTCCTCTAATGGTTAGAAACCTGCATCTAATTTCAAGCCTAAATTTCTTGGACAGTTTATAACCATTTGTTCTGGTGTCCACTCAAATAATTCCTCTCCCTCCCTGATGTTAATCCCTCTGATGTATTTATAGAGAGCAATCATATCCCCCCTCCGCCTTCTTTTGGTTAGGCTAAACAAGCCAAGCTTCTTGAGTCTCTACTCATAGGGCAGGTTTTCCACTCCACAGACCATCCTTGTCGCCCTTCATCCTTTTTAAACATGGGGGACCAGAACTGCACACAATATTCCAGATGGAATATTCCTTCTCTGACCACCTTCACCGATAAAACCCAGAGCATTTAACGTATAAAACCAAAGCACCATCCCTTGTTACTCATTTAATTCTGCCCATGGGGAGAGAACGGAACAAGAGAAAGAACAGATCCCATCTGGTACACAATCACATCTCAGAGCATTTCTGGAAGGGACTCACATGCCCCAGTCAGGAGGGATGGGAGAAAGCCTGAATAAAACAAATGGAAAATGCACCTGGCCCCCAAGAGGCAGCAACGTAATCCCTGCTGTGAACAAACCCACTCCATTTAGCTCATTTCGGAGCTCTGTGGCACCCTGAGAAGGTTCCAGGAGTCCTACCTTCGGCTCCTCTGTCTAGGCCAATGCTATGCACAACACAGCAGGATAAGATTCGCTTCTTCTCTGTCTGGTATTTTTAGTCTCTCTCTCACCTTGACATCAAAGCTTTGTGTCCAGTATTGCACCCTTCTAAATTCTTTCCCATTGCACCCTCAGGTGCAATTCCTCATCTTGGAACAGAACACAGCACCTGAGCAATGTCTTCCACACCAAGGAAAGGTAATGTGCATGGCTGCCTCTATTAACGGGCATGGCTTCCTCCAAACCCTGCAAGCTATCAGGACGCCGCCAGAGGGCATCTGGCCCTTGGCCGGTATTAGGAGAGGGAAAGCATAGCAGATAGAGGTGTGTCTGGGTTTTAAATATCCTTTGAACGGATCCAGTAATCATTTGATCTAACCAGGCCTGATTTTTCTCCCTGCCTCTGCACTCTTCTCTGTCTCCCTGCCTGCCGGGTTTCTTATTACTGAATGAACTGTACAATGGGGACTGTTCCAAAGTAGAGACAATCCCTCCTGAGCAAACGGTTTCCCTGGAGATCTTTAGTATTAACATCTCCCCATCAGGCCTGCCTGCCCTGCGGCGAGCACCATTGAGCAGAGCAGCAATGACTGCAGGTAACTTTCCATCCCAAAATCTATGTTCCTCCAACTTCAGAGGCAGCCAAAGAGGTGCTTGGACTTCACCCAAAGGGAATTTAATATTCCATCGGTCTGAGGCCCTGGGACCCTTCCCAGGGTAAACAGCCCCCTAAGAAGCATCAAAAAACTCTTCCCTTTGACCGCGTGTTCAACAATTTGTGGCCTCCATTAGCCACTTGTGAGTCACATGGCATTGTTCCTGCTCACCACAAGTGTTCACCATGCTTCCTTGTAAGGAGTTTCACAGGAGCACTTTCCAGGAAACAGTCACTGGTGACAGAATCTGTGAAACCGGAGGAGCAGGGGGGGTTCCTGTGATTCCTGTGAAATGGCAATCACCAGAAACCTCAGCAGTAGAAGATCCCACCTCCCCACAACCAGCAGTAGAGAGAGAGCTCAGCCCTTTTAGCCACAAGAATATTTGCAAACCACTGCGTGTTATGTGGTCAGCTCTAATTAGCACCCAGCCACCGTAAGGCATTATACAGCTGGATTTTCCTCCTCTGACTCATGGGCACCAGGTATTGCCCCCAAAGATGTAAGACACTGGGAAGGTGAGCACTCAGTGCATGCACCCACATGGGATAGATACGGTAAGTGACATGTTATTACAATTTGTTCCTCCTTTTCAGATCAGGAACTTTCCTTGTCATCCCCAGCAGCATCTCATCCCCAAGCTGGAGTGTCCTAGCCTCACCTGGCTCCAGAGCTTCCCTCCTGGCACCGGGTAGCCAGCCTTCGATTAGAAATCCTGGAATGCGGGCTCAGAAAGGCAGCTGACAGCTCGAAGAAAGATTGTCACTTCATCTCCTGTTCATCCGCACAGGCAGACCTAAAAATATCCCCTGGAGTGGGCTGACTGTATCTGTTACGCTGGCAGCGCAGAGAGAGCAGTCGCTAATCCGTGGCAGAGGAGTTACCCAGCCAGAGTGAACACTTCAGCAAAGGGATCGCGTCAGAGGTCGCCTCTCGCCACCTGGGAAAGAAAAATGACAGGAGAGATCAGCGCTGGGGCTTAGCTCACTGGCACAACATGGAGTCTGCAAATCTCTGGGCCCTATTAATAGCTGGGCTGGCCAGGTTCTCAGGCTAGATCTGACCCTCTCCTGCCAGTCAGAGTCGCCAGCAGTGAGAGCCGGAGGTCAATAGCCAACAGTCCAACCCCAAACCAGCTTGAGCTCCCATCCAGTCACACACCACCCCGTGGGCACCTCTGGAGAAAACACTTCCCTTCTGGCTAGCCCCGAGGGGAAGTGTAGGGAAGAGACTTCTAATAAAAGAGGGGGAAGTAACCAGGCACTGACGTGGGAAAACACCACACGAGCAGGATTCACACACAGAACCACCACAAGGAGAACACCCAGCTGGGTCCACGGGGCACTTCCCGTTGGCCTCAGGTTCTCAACATGAAGTTCCTTTCCCGTGCCCCTCCCTTCCCAATCCCCACACACAGGTGCTGTCCCTAGTCAGGGCAGACCCAGGATCCATCTCCCACCCTGCTTGGGAGGGGGAAAAGACACCGTCACCTTCTGCTACCACCTGTGTCTCCTCCGTGACCTCTGCCGGTCGCCTTCGGAGGCTCCACGCAGCTCTCGGGCGCTGAACTGCAGCTGCCCACAGCAGATTGCAGACTCCTACTAGAGTGTCCCCTCAGAGCTAGGACTAACCCCTGCCTGGGGCTCCAAGGCTGAGCCCCCAGTTCCAGGAGAGACCTGTCCGCGCCCTCACCGACCTTCAGCACCCGAGCCCCAGCTTAGCCAGCCAGATTCGGTGACGGTGACCCCTCAGTCAGGACAGGCTACAGCCAAGCACAGCTCTGCTGCCCTTTGCTCAGACACCACAGGGAAACTTGTTCCTCCTGCATTTGACACGCCAGGGATTTGCGCCTCAGCGCCAGCCAAAGAGCTGGTTTGGGCAAAGCATCCATTCTGCTGAGCACCTAAAGCATGCAAACACAGTCTGGCCCTGACGCCTCTTCCCCTCCCACAGCCACATCGAGACCCTGCTTGCACCTGCAGCACAGTGCAGCGGTGCGCGACGGAGCATATCCGCCAGGGGAGAGGGCTGGGCACGTGGGGTTACTATTCTCCCCTGTGGCTTATCCTCCCAGCACGTCAGGGCGTACAGGAACTGGAGGGAGGGACACACCCAAGCCCCCCTTCAGGCTCACTTGCACCAGGGTGCCCACAGCAGAGAAGAGGCGTGCAGGCTGAGTGCACAGAGGATCCTGCTCATCCAGCCCACGGACAGGCTGCATCTATGCCAGGCGCCATCACCACACATCGCCAGCCTTTACACCACAAACGAGAGCCCCTCCCACATTCTGCTTGCAATCCCCTAGGACCAATCCAGCTCCTCCTGGTACTCAGTGCCACCTGCGGTCACTGCACCACCTGGCTCAGTGCACTGGGAAGCCAGTGTGCAGCGGGTGCCTGTACACGAGAGGGGAGGGTCTATCTTAACAGCCCCACACTCGTGCTGTGCGCTTGGAAAGAGATGGCCAGCCCAGCCGGGGCCACCTTTGTTGGGGGGTGAGGGACCGAGCAGCATCAGTAGCGGAGCGCCAGGACTGGAGGAACAGAGGGACACTCGCACCCAGCCCTCCAGGGTCACAATCTGCCACCCCCCCCCAGCAATGCTCCCAGGGACGCCTGTCAGCAAGGTGCCACCTGCTGCTCCCACAGATCCAGGGGCCCCATGGCCAGGAGCCGGCTGCTCACCTCAATCCACAGATGTCACCCAGCTCACACTTGCTCCGACTCACACGAGGCTGGAGGCCCCACATGGAAGTCCTGAGAGGCAGTTTCCATTTGTGCACCCAGGCAATAGCCAGCCACTCCCGTTGCTGTCTCTCCTCTGGCTAAGAGCCCCAATGTCAACAGCCGCTTGGCGCTGCTCTCTGGAAGTCTTCCTGCCAGCTAGGGAGGCTCTGCTGCGGGGTTCGGGCTGGTGCCCACAGAAGTGTCTCCAGCCAGCTGGCAGCTACCAGAAGCAGGCAGCAGACAGATGAACCACTTCCTCCTGCCTGCCACAGCTGCGCTCAGCGTGGCTCCAGACTCGGTGCGCTCAGTGCCAGCGTGAGGTGCTGCACAGACAGTCTGGGAGAAGGCGTCACTTCCAGAGCCGTGGCAGGGCACGCTGCCTCTCCCCTGTCCTGGGGGACCTGCCGTGTCCAAGGGAGAGGTTCTTTCAGTCCTCACCGTGCTGGGACTGCAAACCAGGGCCAGTTAGTGCCAGCCTCCTGCACAGCCATCAGTCTGAAACGAGCCGCGCACACTATGCAGACAGACCAGGCTCCATCCCCTTCTCTGCCTGCAATCAGTTCATCTTCCTCATCCCAGACACCACCCACAGAATAGACCCCCACGGACCTGCTCCGTCCCTGAGCTGCGTGCAAGGTCCCATGGCCTCCGCCAGCCCTTTCTCTCCACTCAAGGCTCCCATCCTGCACTCATTGAAGCAGGCCCCTTTCCAGGAAGCACCTAGCACACTCCTATGTGCTAGAAATACACACCTGGAGCTACATCCCCAGCATCACGCTGCCTGAAGACTTCTGCTGCTGGTGCAGATGTACCTACCTGCCTGAGCAAGAGTGTCCCACCCAACGCACCGCCGCAGGAGCCACAAGGGTTGTCATCAATTGCTGCAGAGGCAATTCTGATGAGGGCAGACCACGGGGCCAGCACCTACCTGGGCAGCCCACAGGCGAGGTGAGTGGGTGACAGGTGGCACCACCACCTGCTAGGCGATGAAATATTCACAGCAGGGTTACGTGGGAGCAGGTGGAGTGGAAGGGCAGCTCCTGCCAGCAGAGCCTTGAAGGCATTTGGCACAGCCCAACACAAGCTCCTGAACTCGTCATGCTGCGAGCAAGCAGTGGGAGCCAGAAATCCTCCCGCCAGGGCTGGAAAGCGATTGTGGGCTGCCCAGCGGGAAGCTGCACACCAGAGTGAATGGGAGACAGCCCTGGCTGCTCCGCTGTCCCAGGACCACACTTACCTGCACCATGCAGGTAACAGACACAGTTGGGAACCTGCATCTTGGGCTGCCTGCCACGTGGGCGCTCACTCTGTGCCATTCCACAAGGGCCCCGAGCGATCCTGTTGGCCCCAGCTCAGCGGCTGTCCCACCCCCAGATTATTCCCTGACCGGGGGATCTTTACTCACAAATGGCTCAGGGCGGGGGCTTTACATTTCCACTCAGTAGCAGCTCCGCCAGCAGCCAGAAAAAGCCCCAGCTGCCAACGGTATCAGCAACCTGCAGCCCAAGGCTCTGGCAAACACAGAGCACAGATTCCAGAGGGGTGGCCGTGTTAGTCTATTGTAGAAAGACAACAGAGTCCTGTGGCACTTTTAAAGACTGACAGATTTATTTATCGCCTGAGCTTTCGTGGGAGAAAATCCCACTTTGCCATGCCTAGGACATCAAGAGGCCCATAACCTGGGAGCCAGGCAAAACCAGACACAAAACCACCCTACCGATCAGATACCAGCACCTCCCAAGTATTTCAAAAGCAACCAGCGCCCTTTTCCACCTTACCAGCCTGCTGGAGGAACAGCTCCATTAACATCAGGGTAGTCAGGGAAAGAATTAACCAGGCCCCCAATCTTATCCCTGTCCAACGAGAATCCCTAACCTCAGAGCCCAGCTCAGACTCACTCCTCCAAATCAGCAACCTCTATGTGCAAATCAGACACAGACCCAGCTGGCCACTCATGGTAACGTGGCTCAAATCAGCCCCAACTACCAGCAGCCAAATTATCCCCTGAATATAGTCCACCAGAGCCGTTCAATGCAACCTCAAACCACGCTGAACTTCCCCACAGCTCAACCACAAGATCTGATCTCTCACTCCAGCCACGGCAAACCACTTCCTCCTATGCTCGGCCTTCAGCATGTGCAGCCCACAGAACAACCCCCTTGGCCAAACAAGACCCTACCCCCTCTCCAGGCAGCACGCTCCCAAAGAACACAGGCCACCCACCATGTAGGCCTAACGCTCTCCTGGGCTGGTCAGGAGGGACCTTCCCCAGGGGCTGGGTGCAGGACATGCAGCTGCCTCTATGTGCCCACATCGCGGGCCCTGAGTAACGCACCAGAACACAGAGGCAGATGCTGAGTGGAAGTCACGCCCACCTTCTGCAATGACATCCCAAATGATGGGCCAAGTTGTGATCCAAGGCCTCCCACCCAAACCCACTCTGCTCCCCGTCTCCGAGGCTTTCCTTCAGTGGCCCGACAGCCCTTTCCAATAACCGTCATGCAGCTGCTGGTCCCAGCCTGCAAGTTCCCCGCAGCGTGGGACGCCCAGAGCAGAACACCTGGTCACCAGCGCAGACGAGGGGAGACTCGCAGCTAATTACACCTCTGCCCACATTCCCATGGCCTGTGGGAGAGCTGGGACCCAGCGAGCTCCTCCCCAGAGGAACAGGCTGGGCCTGCGCAGCAACAAACTACTTTCCAGCACCTTCTTAGACAGAGTCCCTGCGCCCGGGGGAGCAGCCTGGAGATAACAGCCTCTGATTGCTCCTCCTGGGAGCTCCACCCGAGGGCTTTGCAGCCAGAGAGCTATTCAATTACAGCTGGGTTCCAAGCATTACGCCAAAGGTTTCCTCAAGCTGCTCTGTGCTGGGGCCCATCAGGCGCTAGGATTGCTCTGCTATGCAGCCCAGGTCCCCGGGGGGGCTGCTGTACCCCAGGCCCAGCAGTGAGCTACACTGCTGCTGGAAAAGGCCCAACACTGCAGGACGGACCCGTCTTTTCAGATGCTGCCCTGTGCGCTCTGGGACGACACAGGGGTGATGGGGGTTTGGACTCAGCCTTTTCCAGGCTGGGGATGCTGTGTGGCTTTGGCTCTTTTCTTGGGGTCTCTGGGTTGTCGGGCACCCCCTCAGCACGGCACCCCACAACCCTGGCCTGGGCCCCAACCCACCCCCTCAGCACGGCACCCCACAACCCTGGCCTGGGCCCCAGCATGGCCCCCAAACCCACCCACTCGGCACAGCCCCCCAACAACCCTGGCCTGGGCCCCAGCATGGCCCCCCACAACCCTGGCCTGGGACCCAGCATGGCCCCCCACAACCAGCACAGCACCTGGTGCCCCCCAGGGTTTCATGACTCCAGCCTGTACCCTCCACCCCCATCTATGTCCAGCCACACCCCATGAGCTGTTACCCTGGTACAGCCCCTCGCGTCTTGGTGCCTGGCCCGGCCCAGCCCCCCATCACCGTGTTCAGGAATCGCAGGGGCAAGGACAAGGAGGGGCGATTTTTAAAGAAAGCAGAATGGAGGCTCTGGCCCCACTGACCAGCCCCAGGCATCTCTGCAGTAAGCGTCCAAGCCCGTGCTGTTCCCAGGACCCCCACAGCACCAGACGTGTGGGCTCCCCCCCAGCCCCGACAGCTCCAGCCTGGCCCTTGTTTGCATGTGGAGCACAGAGGAGCGTTAGCAAACTGCTTCCCCACCATGGCAGCCGGCCCCCCCCAGGCCTCCAGAGAGAGGATTGAAAAGGAGCAGCTGGGAGCAAACGGTGCCTGAACCTGACTGCCAGAGCAGAGACCCAGCGTGGGCCCTTTCCAGCCCCCACCTCCCCGACACCTGGCACAGGACGCCTCCAGCCCCCCAACCGGCAGCAGTTTCCTCATTACGCTGATGGTGGGGAGGCCATGGCCGTGTGCCAGCGTGTCCCCGTGGAACGTGCAGGCTCCTTGGGGCAGGGACCCAGGGTGCGTTCGTGCAGCACCTGGGAGATCTAACCCCTCAAGCCACATGCCAGTCCCGGCTCAGCCAGTGGGGCCCACTCGCCCCCCCAGCACAGGCTACCAGCGACCAAGGTCTGGCCAGAGCAGCACAGCCCACGGCAGACTAGATCCCGGGAGGTGCCACGCCGAGGAAGGAGGCGCGAGGGGTGCCCAGGCAGGCCACCGTGGCAGAGGAGTATGTGAAAAGATCCATGCGAGGCTGTTCAAGTTCCTGCCACGGCTACATCCTTGCTCCTCAGGGCCCAGACGAACGGACGGACAGACGCAGACGCCACATCCCCCCTCACCTGGAAACCTGCCTGCGGGCCAGCTCCTCGCCACGTTGCTCCTGCAGTGCTTACACGGTGCCGGGTCTGCTCCCACCCCCGTGCCCCAGCTCCTCGCTCAGCAAACCCTGCCAGGCAGCCCAGCCCAGCCCAGCCACGCATCGCTCCCCCTCAGCCACTCCAGGTACCCCCGAGATGGCACCTGCCCCGCCCCGGCCCAGCTAACAGGAAACGGCCCCTGCAGAGCGGCACAAAGAGCTATTGAGGGCTGGGCCTGGCTGGCGAGCGCTGACAGCAGCTGCCCCAGCTCCCTCGCACCTGCCTTCGGTGGGAGCTCCAACGCCCCAGCCTCCAGCCCAGCCCTGCCACAGCACCCCGCGTGTCCCACCTCCTCAACCCCAGGCTCCCCACTGCTGCCCCACACTCCTTACCCACAGCCTGCTAACCCAGCCCTGGGCTCCCCCCTCAGTCCTGACCCAACCCCAGGCTTCACCCACCAGCCTTCGCTCCTGCTCCCACCCCCAGCCACTAACATCACCCTGAAATTCACACCCAGCTAGGAGAGAGGCATTTACCAGGGATCTGTCTGTGCACCCCATCACAGACACCTCAGGTGCTGGCCTGCCCCCCCCCCCCCACATGCCCTGAAAGAAGACTCAATACCACAGAGCCCGGGGAAGGGGTGATGTGCCCCAATCCTGCACCACAGTCACAGTCCAGCTAGAACCTCCCCCATTCACCCCCAGCTGCCCTTCCCCTTCC
>ML685977.1:1347513-1400192 GCA_007922175.1 Pelusios castaneus
TCCAGCTAGAACCTCCCCCATTCACCCCCAGCTGCCCTTCCCCTTCCTGCATTCCCACTCCACCACAGACACAGAGAGCCACTGTGCTGCAGCCAGGAGCACAAGCCAGGCCTTGAGTCTGCTCTGGCTCTGCACGCAGGGAGGTGGGAGAAGGGAGCCAGACGCATGCAACTCTAGGGCCTTCCACAGCCTCCTGCCCACAGCAGCCCCTCTGCCGTCCCAGGGAGAGGGACTGCACCGAGAGAGGCCAGGGAACCCGACAGGGACACCCAGAAGAATCCAGGCTCGGGGGGAAGGGTTGCTGCCGGTTCTGAGGGCTCTCTCCCCATCAGCCTGCTCCTGTCTGGAGCAAGGGCCTGTGCCACAGTGACGCTGGGGAGCAAAGGAGCAGGCGTGCCCAACCCATAGGGCCACGGGTCCTCTCAAACCCCTACGGTTGCCAGCTTGATCCCAGGTCAGAACCGAGCAAAAGCATTGTGGTGTGTACTGCACCCGTATCAATCACAGGCAGCCTCTCTGCAGACCCATAGTGTGACAGTGCACGTGTCTGTATTCTGTGCACGTCCGAGACAGGCACTCGCACACCGGCTTGGCGACGAAGGTCAACCCCTTGGTTACGTCCTGGCTCTGGCTGACTCCATGCTACTGGAGACCCCCAGCCTACCACCTTCTTCCGTTCAGCATCAGAACGTGAATTCTCCCAGAACGTCACTAGTTCAGCCACTGTCTCCTTTCCCTCCCAACTGCGTCCTGTCCTCACCTCTCACACTTAGAGCAGAGACTGGCTTTTTGCTGTTTAGACACCTGATACTAGGGGATCCTCGCCCTGCCGAGGGCTCCTCCATGCTAAGCCTACAAACCCGAAGAAGCTGAACAGGGCAGTGAAGCGGTTAGGCTCCGTCTATTGGAACCGGGCACCGCACGAGGCAGGGCGTCAGCACAGAGGCGTCACCGAGTGCCACGTGGTGCCAGGGGCCAAAGCGACTAAAACCCTCCTGAGCGGGAGAACCAAGAACGCAGAGCTCGGCCTCAAATCAAGTGGAAAAGCAGCAGCAAAGGTTCAAAAGCTTCACTCTATCCACAAGCAATGGGTGCCAGCAAAGAGAGGCAGTCGGGATCATTGTGGGGAAAAATATAGACGTATGAGCGGAGGCTTTGAGCCAGAACTGCTGGGCTGAGGCTAAATAAATGACAACTCCACGAAATGAAAACAACATACCCAGGAGAGAAGTGAATAGAGGAAGGTGTGCAGGCAGATCAGAGGAAAGCTGAGGATATCACCAGCATGTCTGTCCCAACAGACAAGAAAGGGGAGCAAAGACTCCTTGGAGTGGTGAACTACCTAGAGAAGTTTGTGCCTAATCTCACGGCTCAAATCAGCAAGCTGAGGATGCTGCTGCGCAAGGAAGCCCACAGGGCATTGGAGACGCATCTTAAAGAGCATGAGACAATGCAGCAGATAGTGGCTCCAGCTCCATGGCAGTAAGTGCAAACTGAGCTGTCCAGGGATGGCTCCAGGGATGGCAGTGTCTTGCAGCAGTCAGATCAAAACTGCAGACTGTGGCTTATGCATCATGGGTGAACACGGAGCGTCGATCTATTCACAGAGGCAGCAGCTTCACAGCTTTAGTCCATGGGTTTATAAAGTAGGTTTTAAAGAAAAAAAAAGTCAGCATTAGCTGCAACTGCCCTGAAATGAAACAGCTTACTGCCATCTCACAAACCCCTTCTCCCCAAGAATACAGAAATTCTTCTCAGATACAAATGTAGAATTTGCACATTGAATACAAACCTGGGAGAGATTTGGTGGCTGCAGACATTCTGGACTCAGGGCAGCAAAATGCAGAGAGATTCTGTACCTGTCCGATTCCAAGGCCAGCAGGGGCCACTGCAATGGCCTAGTAGTCTGACCTCCTGCCTAGCACAGGCCAGAAAACTTAATTCCTAGAGAAAATCTTTCAGGGCACATCCCAGATTGACTTAAGAATTGCCAGTGATGGAGAGTCCAGCTCTTCTCTGAACCCTCCAATGGATCAACAAGCTTCTTGAAGCACCAGAACTGGACACAGTATCCAGCAGCAATTGCACAAGTGCCTGTGACCCTTCCATTCCTAGAGTAGTTACCCGAAAATGTCAGGGCAGACTGCAAAGGGAGAGCAGAGTCTCCCAGCACTGGTTGGTGACTCCCCAACCAGCCTCAAACAATGCTCCTGACCTACACGGGTCATCAAGAAGCCAAAACAAAATATAAAACAGCCCCATTTACTGCATTTCATCTCTGCCTCCCAGTGAGCCACTAGTTCCAGCAAAGAGGTAAGTTATTTAAAACTCCAAGCTCTTTACCGTAAGGGTTCTTCTGACCCCAAAGGATCAGCCACATTTCCAGATCAACACAAGTGTGGCGCTCAGCCAAAATATCACACAGCGGGCCAATCTTTTAGTAACTAAAACTAAAGATTTATTATAAAAGTAAAGAAACAAACTATAAGAAAAATGTTAAATGATGAAAGCAATCAACCAGATCCATACAAATGATTGAAAGTCCATATACATCGTGTTTCCAGTAGAGCTGCGGAGTTTGCAGGCTTATATAGTCCCTGTGGTGTCCATCCCGTACCTGGATGGATCTCAGTCCTTTGTTCACAGCTGCAGATGAGCAGATCCAGGGGAGGTGACAACTGAAGAGTAAAGACAAATTGGATGTGGTGCAGCTGCCTTTTACGTCCCTCGGCCTTTGCCGTTCTGCTTGTGGAAATTTACAGGAACAAAATGGAGTAAATGAGTAAATCCTGGTGACTCATAAGATGCAGCCCTGGCTTCTCTCCCAGGGCCCATCGTACCTGTGAGTTCCCTTAATGAGCTATTAAGCAGGGTATTCTGCAGCCATAGAATCCTAGAAACTGGAAGGGACCATGAGAGGTCATCGAGTCCACTCCCCTGCACTCACGGCAGGACCCAGTACCCCCATTAAACCATCCCTGACAGGTGTTTGTCTGACCCGCCCTTAAAAACCTCCAATGATGGAGATTCCACAACCTGCCCAGGCCACTTATTCCAGTGGTTGATCACCCGGACCGTTAAGAATTTTTTCCTAATGTCCAACCTAAACCTGCAGTAATTTAAGCCCATTGCTTCTTGTCCTATCATCAGCAGAGAAGGAGAATAATTTTTCTCCCTCCTCCTCATGACATCCTTTTAGGTACTTGAAAACGCATGTCCCCTCTCAGTCTTTTCCAGACTAAACAAACCCAGCTCTTTCAATCTTCCTTCACAAGTCATGTGTTCTAGACCTTTAATCATTCTTGTTGCTCTTCTCTGGGCTTTCTCCAATTTGTCCACATTTTTCCTGAAATGAGGAACCCAAGACTGGACACAGTACTCCAGCTGATGCCTAATCAGGGCAGAGTAGAGCAGAAGAATTACTTCATGCTTAACTCATAATACTCCTGTTAATGCATCCCAGAATGATGTTTCCTTTTCTTGCAACAGTGTTACACTGCTGACTCATATTTAGCTTGTGGTCCACTATTACACTGAGATCCCTTTCTGCAGTTCTCCTTCCTAGGCAGTCATTGCCCATTTTGTATGTGTGCAATGGACTGTTCTTTCCTAAGTGGAGTACTTTGCGCTTGTCTTTATTGAACTTCATTCTGTTTACCTCAGACCATTTCACCAGTTTGTGCAAATCATTTTGAATTGTGATCTTATCCTTCAAAGCACTTGCAACCCCCCCCCCCCCCCAGCTTGGTATCATCTGCAAACTTTATAAGTGTGCTCTCTACACCATGATCTAAATCATTGATGAAAATATTGAACAGAACCGGACCCAGAACCAATCCCTGCAGCACCCCACTTGTTACGCCCTTCCAGCATGACTGTGAACTATTGATAACTACTCTGTGGGAGCCGTTATCCAGCCATTTTTGCGCCCATCTTATAGTAGCTCCATCTAGGTGGTACCTCCCTAGTTTGTTAATGAGAAGGTGATGCGAGACTGTATCAAAAGCCTTCCTAGAGTCTAGATATACCACATCTACAGCTTCCCCTCTATCCACAAGGCTTGTTACCCCATCATAGAAAGCCATCAGGTTGGTTTGACACGATTTGTTCTTACAAATCCATGCCAACTATAACTTAACACTTTATTCTCTTCTAGATGTTTGCTAATTGATTCCTTAATATTTGCTACATTTTTTTTCCCCAGTACAGAGGTTAAAATAACTGGTCTGTAATTCCCTGGGTTGTCGTTATTTCTCTTTTTATAGGATGGGCACTATATTTGCTCTTTTCCAATTCTCTGGGACCTCTCCTGCCTTTCATGATTTTTCAAAGATAACAGCCAATGGCTCAGATATCTCCTGAGTCAGCTCCTTGAGTATTCTAGGATGCCTACCATCAGGCCCTGGTGACTTGGACATCTAACTTGTCAGTAATTTTTAACGTGTTCTTTCCCTATTAAAAACACCATCTGGGGTGCCTCTAGACAACACAAATTGAAATACATAAATTAACCATATCCATAATTGCCAATACAAATATGACACACACAAACGATAGCTTCTCTAACGGCACCTGACACGGCCAACTCATGAATCGCTGTAATTGTGACCTATTGATGTTAATTATTAACAGTGGTCCCCCTAATCCAGCCAATGTCACAGTGCCAAACACAGAGGTGAAATAACTCCCTGCCCCAGTCTGAGGCAAGGAGATTCCCCTGCTTATGCGCTCTCTCTCCCCTCGCTCTTGCTTTGGTTTGCTAAGCGTCGGGGGTGAGACCTCTGTCCACAGCAGCTCTGATTAGTTATTAGGTCCCAGGAGGCAGACAAGTGGGGCAGGCAGCCACTCACAGGGGCCCAAATTTGCTAGAGGTCTGGAGCATCTCACAACACAGACTGGGCCCTGGCCAATGTATTCATTGCTAGCACAGTGTGAAAATTGGCCATGCTGCCCATGGCTCCCAGGGTGGGGCAGAATGGAGAGGATAGCTGGGCTTTGCTATGTGGGTCCCCTACCCCAGGGCAGCAGCCCCTCCACCCTCGCCAGTGCATCAGCTACTCTTGAGACCACTGCATTGTGGTGCTGGAGAATATCAGGGCAGCAAGAAGAAACCAAGTAAAGCTCCTTCCCACTGGTGGCTGCTCAGCAGCAGCAGAAGCATGGAGCCCATCAGCTGAAGAAAGACTGCCCCAGGCCCAAGGGGCTAGACGGTGTCCATCCATCTCAGCAGCAAGGAGCAAGGTGAGAAGGCAGCAAAGCCTCCGTTGCCACGCTCCCCAGCTCCCAGCAAGATGGTGGAGGGCCAATCAGCGTCTGCCAACCCAGAGACCGAGGTGAAAGAGACATTTCCAAGGGAGTTACTAGGAGCTGCAGCTGGAGTGGGGCAGGCGAGGATGGGATTTCCTCATGGCCAGAACTCCTGCTCACTGAACTGCCAGGCTCTCTCCTTGCTCCAAGCATGGACAGAATTAGCTGGGTGCATTGTTTGCCAGCATCCCAGAACACACACAACCCCCCTGCTCCCCATGAATGCACTATTCCTGCTCCACTCTGCTGTGGCAGGGGAAGGAGAAAACCATGGGGCCCAGACTTAGCTCCTTCTATGGGACCGTCTCCTCCCTCAGCTCCTGGGAAAGATGTTGCAGCCTAGGAGGAGCCCTCCTTTTCTGCCTTTGGGGAAATGGAGGGGTGTGCCCCAGAGGTGCTGCCTCTCCTTCGGAATAAGCTCAGGGAAAAGGAAGTGACTCATTGCTCATGCAGTGGCTGCTCTGCTTTATAGTCCTGCTTCGAAGGAGACAGACAAGAGGCTTAGAGCACCGCAGTGACTTGGTTTCCAGACCAGCCGCTGTGGCCACCAGCTGTTGACATCCATAGCCAAGATGGAGACATTATAAGGTGCAGGAAAAGGAGCTTCATTGCCCCACCCTAGACCTTCTGACTGCCCGCGCCTGTCCTCTCTTCCAGGCCACGTCACTGCCCTGCATTGGGCACAGCCCAGCAGCCCTGTGCCTCCAGACCTGCTGCTAGGCCATTGTATTCTTCTGGAAGCAGAGCAGTGAATCACAAAGCAGCCGAACAAGGTCCTCGTCTCTGCCTTTTGTGTAGTTCAGATTCCCGCAGCCGCACAGCTCCGTGTTCCCACTGTCACCCCAGGAAATTGGCCAGCAGGAAGCTAATGAATGACCAGTGTTGGTCAGCAGGCATCTTCCTGCCAGCCCTAGGCAGCATTCCGCTCTCACAGGCCCGACAATGCAATGGCAGACCATTAGCCCTTTCTGGTCCCACCTTTTCTTCGCGGATTCCCTGGCTCTCCCTACCTGCAGAGCTGCTAAAGATCAGTAGTGACATACGCCAGCCATGCCCATCACCCTAGCATCTACAATATGCGCTGCCCTGGCATCCAAGACAGGGCACAGGACGCCAGTCTGCTCTGGCTCAGGACAGGCATCTGAAGAGCAGTTTGGGCAAGTCACAGTGCAGTGGCTACGAACTGCACACCCAGCTGTTCCGTGGCTCTTGCCGTGGAAGGGAAGCTGCTGAGAAACCTAGGGAGACAGGTGCAGCAAAGTGATTGATCCTGCAGGAGGAACAACATAGCAAAAAGCCAGTTTCAAAATAAACCACTAGTTGCAGAGCCAATCCCCAGCAACTAAGACTTCGGTCAGTTATCCATCTAGAGAGCGTCTACTTTTAGAGAGATCGCCACTCCTTTTGTTCCGTCTGTGACCGAGACAGAGTCTAGACGCTCCTGAATAGTTCCATATCCATGTAGGAAGCTAGGGCTCTCCTGACACCAACTGTGTGGAACAATGCCTCCTCATTATCCCAGAGAGGTTTAGGGTGGAAGAAGGGGAGATAAATGGCTGATTATTATGGAAGCGAGAAGACACTTTTGGCAAAAACTTGGGGTTTGGTTATAATGCAATCCTGTCTCTGAAAAGTGTCAGAACAGGGGTTATCCCAGAAAAGCACACACTTCTCGCACTCATTAAGCCTACAGGATGGCAACCAGCAATGCTGATTTAAATTATAAATGGAGGAGTGAGGAGGCAGCCATGGGTTCAAACCATGGTTTTGTAAGGCATTCGAGAACCAACCAGATGTCCCAAGCCAGAGTAGGGCATTTAACTGGCAGAACAAGGCTGTGGAAGCCTTTAAGGAACCTGTCATTGGGCGGGCAGAGTAACAGTACTGAAAAACGGAAGGCCATAATGACTGGCAGATGAACGCTAGTGGAACTCAGCAAATGAACCTGAGCTCTAGTTCCAAAATGTAGTCCAGTGTGTTTGGCAGTAATGAAGCCATGGGAGCAATGTGTTTGAGATCACACCAGTAAGTACATCTTGTCCATTTCTGTAAGTTAGTGCAGCAGAGACACTGGGTTCTGCTGTGTAATAGCTCTCTTTTTACTTGCTGTGAGCAGGCCCTTTCCACACCCAGGAACCGTTGGCCAGCCACGCTTTGAGATGAAGGATTCTGAGGCTGGAGGGAAGAATCTTCCATTCTCTTGGAAGAGAAAATGAGGAGTTGTGCGGCGAGTGATCAGTGAGAACACAACTAGCTGTATCAGGTAAGGAAGTCATCTTTGTCTAGGCCACGTCGGAATGCCTCTGGCCCCATCCTATTTTATTTTGAGTGGAACTTTAGATATCAGAAGAGCGACCATTCGAGGTGAAAGGCGTCTGTCCCCCAGGGACTGGCGACCTGGGCCAGCTCTAGCACAAAACTGGGCTCATTTCTTGTTTATTGGCATGGCGAGGAGTGCCAAGCTGCACCAAGCATTCAGCTGCTGGTGGCAGATCCCTGGGAACCAGTGACAGGGTCCCAGCGACTCCTGTCGAGGCATCAGGGATCAGAGCATTGTGGGTTTGCCCTGGGATGAGCCCACAGTTGGCTGGGCTGGCATGAGAGCCCAGTGCAGGGGGTTCCCCCACGCCCGAGGAGTGGGCCATACAGGAAGAGCGCACAAGTTCGTAGCTACTTGAAAGGCCTCAGACATGGATGGGACTGCAAGATGCCAGGTACCTACCACTCCCAGGAATCGAAGAGTGGTCCTGGATAGGACTGGGAGCGTGAAGAAATGAGGCTATAGCTGAGCTGAGATCTGGGGAAGATGAGTGGCCCAGCACAGGTGTCTGCTCATCCCCCCCTTCCTTTTTGTCCTTTGGCAACAGAGCACCCTCTTCTGCAGCCAGGAAGAAGTCGTGCAGCACGTCAAGTCAACGCCGATGTGCTGGGTGCCAAGTCTGAACAGCCTGGCTTAAAGGTCTGAACCAACCCCATCAGGAGCGCTCGTAATCGGATGTCTTGGTCTGTCTCGGTGCAGGATCCGAAGTTTCTACAGATCCTGCATTTATCCCAAATGCCAGTCTCACAGAGACTAAGCAGCTCTGGTGAGGATCATTTATGGGCATGGGCTTCTTAATGAAATGCAGCATGAAGCCCAGGCACTGGGGCCTGCCCTGTCCTTAGGGCTGTCCCCCCACATAGGACTAAAACGACAAACTATAATGAACTTACCTAAAACAACTATTTGCGTGAATATTAAAGCGGAAACCACTGGTAATAATGCTTGCTGAGATAAGGGGGCTTCCAGCACCACCATGGCGGTCAGAAGGAATGGGGGGGGACGGGTCATGTGGGGGAAGGAGACTGAGGTAACATAGAATGGACATGAGAAAGCAATCAAAAGAGAACCGAGGGGGATTCAGGGTTCTTTGCTCGCATACTAGCATGCAGTGGTATGCAGCGATAGAGGGTGCTCAACCAACTCCAACAGGTACCACTGTGGGAAAAAGTTCTCCGACAATTGTGTCTGGGGTGTGCACACATCTCCAATCTCTCCAAAACAAATTGGGCTGTTTCAGTATTCAGAGCACCTTTCCTTCTGGCTGCCCAAGGCAGCACGTAGGTGCTCTGCTTCTGAGAGAGGAGACTATGCAGTAGCGTGAGCTAAATGTCTTTCCTTTCATTGAGGGGTGGAGGTGTCAGGTAAGAAAAGAGACCTTGGAGACAACAGTAGCTTATTCACATGTGAAATAAACCAGTGTCTTATCTTCTTGCCAGCATCCTAGATTCTGAACTTGTTAGAACAGTGGCAGAATGGAGCTCACCCCATATTATCCTTCCAGAAACACACACCCAGAAGTAAATGGTTAAGAGTAAACATCTTAAGTCCCTCCCATTAGCATCTGACCACAGTGCAGTCAGAACGAAGCCCTGAACAGCAGCCGCCACCACTCACTCTTACTGAAATTTATCCAAGAAGTCTCAGATTCATATCATCATCTAGTCCGACTCCTGCACAATGCAGGTCACAGAACCTCACCCACCCGCTCCTGCAATAAACCTCTAACTGATGACCACGTTAAGGTCCTCAAATCATGAGCTGAAGACGTGAAGGTGCAGAGAAGTCATGTGATCACCGTATGGACATGTAAGGAGAAGGGAGCATCAGAAGGTGAGGAGAAAGTTAATAGGTGCTAAGACCAGAACAAGCAATTAAAAGCCTCATGAGGATTTCCAAGTTGAGTTGTTTCAGATTTAAGATCAGTCCAGAGATTGTTTTGAAGTTACTTATATTTATTACTAGATCAAATTAAAAACAATACAGAGGCTGCTAGAGTCTCATTCCTTCCCATGTTTGCATTAAAAAACCCAAGCACTACTGCAGACAGGTCAGACAGCAGGACCCCAGTGGAGCCTGGGAACACACATGGAAGCCTCAGGCTGCGTGATCACAAAAGGCCACAGATCTGACCCTGGGCATTCCTTATCACACCAACACAGAACGCATTTAATCCCAGATCAGAGCCGAGTCTCGTTTAGAAACTGGAAAGGATGATCTTAGAAAATGGGTGTAACCATTGAAACGACTGTCCCTGCCTGTCCAAAGGCCCTGCTAGTGGTCTGGTCACAAACTGGCCTATAGCAAAAGGACATACTTCCCCTGTTCTAAAAAGGAAAAGTGACCTGCGAGCCTTGCTCAGGATCACATCCAAACAGCTCCATTCTAGAGTCTGCTCAGAGGCCAACCTGAACCAAAGCCAGGCTCAGCAGCCCGTGACCTGCACTGCCACACCAAATGGAACAAATCCTCACCTAAAGATTCCCTACGGGGCAGATTAGCATCAGGGTTTATGTTTTGAACACTTTCCTAGAAGTAACACCCTATTTTAGACATACTCCAAGAGCACCTGCCCAACTGACATCCTAATGGCCCCCGTTCTGAGACTGGAAGGACTTCAGAGGAAGGGAAATAGGATTTTTTCCAATGACAAAATGTTGTGTGAAGGAACCACACATCAGAATGTGTCCTTGCAATGGTTAGTTTTCTCACAAGGTAGGACAGTGTGGGGACACAAAATATTCTCCATCTGGTATTTTAAGAGCCATTCTCCCCAATTATATTTTAACACATCAATGCATGTGCCAACAGAATTTCAGTCTAAAAATTTAAATATTTCATTTGAGTTGAAAAGTTGCATGGACTCCTTAGTGTCTTAAGAATAAGGAATTCTGATCTCACTTCAATTTGTGCACCTTGTCTGGTGCTGGAGTACAGTCCTACATCACTGCAAAGAGGGTTATGTAAACCTCGTTTCCTACTGGTTTACACATCTAGATGTGTTTATTAAACGACATGGTCAAATGCAGCTTATGAGAAATGGGAAATCTTCCTGTACGCGAGGATGGCAGCACAGCCAGCCAAGAAGACCAGACTAAAGTCTGTTTCCAGAGAACACTTTGGGACACAGCAGGTCTGAGCTCCCTTGCTAGAAGTAACCCTGAGCCTAGAAACTCCCCTGAAAGTCACTCAGTGCTGAGAGCATGGTGTCCTGGAACTGCATCGCTTGCCTGTCATTTTCGGATGAGTGTTCGCTGTAGGTGGGCATTTCTAGCAGACGTGTAGTATCACCACTTAGAATGGAAACTCAGTCCATGCAGGCAACAGAGCTGCCTGGGTAGAAAGTGCGTACATCACTCAGACAGTGAAATTAATACCTTTGGAGGGGCGGGGAAGCAGAATTGAGCGTATGATTTTTCAGTGACGAACGAGATAGCATTCAGCCTACAGGGAATTAAGACTGAATCCTAGATATATTAGAGGACTAGAGGGCAGATTCAGAAAGATGCTGGCTGTTTCCACGCCTTTTGACAGCCACACAAAAGGCGTCTAAAGGAGTTGCCTATTTGCAAGCTCCACCTGGCTCTCATTACAGAGCCCTGCACGCTTGCAGATACTAGGGCAGTTGTACAGTCTCCCAGATTTACAGATTAACAAACCTGATACTCACCAGAATGATTCATTAACATTTGAAACGGATCATGAGGAATTAAGTTACTGGGAAAATGCACAAAGCCTGCCTACCCCTTTCAGGAAACCATCCAAGGCTTTCAATTCTGATCAGCAAGTCTTTCCCACAATTTGTTAGAGAAGAACACGCAAGAGTGAGCCTGAAGATGAGAAATCTGTATGGTCCCTAGGCACATCAGCACCCAGTCCTAGAAGAGTTTTGGTATAAAGAGAGGTTTCTTTTTCAAAAAGCTTGTAATTTATTACGTTGCTGATCAAGAGTCAAAAAGTCACCGCACAACACTACGTTATTGCTAATCAATAGTTGATGCACCAGATTTCAAACTAATTTGGTTTTGTAACGAAGAGGAAACTGCTATAAATCAGGGTCTTGTGTACACAAAGTCCCTTTACTACAGCAATGGGTGTCTCAGAGAAAAGAGTTAAAGAAAATAACTGAAGATACTCTTACAGTTTTTTCTCAACAAAGTCACTCCATGCAGTTGGAAGGCAGCCAGTCTGCCTATAGCCTAAAATCGCTTTCCCAGAGCACAGGAAAGCCACACATCCTTACACAATTGCTGCTTTTACCTCGAGGCTTCACTAGAAGCCAGTCAAGTAATGCCCGGCTCCTGAACTGAGCTTTCCATTGTTGGGATAATCAAGTCTCTCCAATACAACCAAGAGTGTGCCCAGTGACTGCTCTCCACAGGATTTAAAACCAGATGCCCGACCAGCTGTGGCCAGGCAAAACAATCCGGCAGCACTTCTGCTTCAGAGCGGCTCTATGGGACTATTCATTAACAAGTACAGCTCCGTGCGTCTTGTAACTGGATCCTATACGCAAATCTAATCATCATAGCTAGGAGCCGGCGGCAGCATTGCCACAGAAGTGCTAGCTTGCTGCAGATACTGCTGCCTTCCTACCCAATACTGTGGTGCCTGGCCCTCCAGGAGGATCCTTTGGTCTTTACTGAGGAGTACGCTCAAGTGCTCTTTGGGGGCTAACTGAACAGTCTTGGGAGAGGTCTGGACAGATTCCTATTTATACATAGGCACAGACCATTACAGTTAAACACACGAGTGAATCTGAACATATATCAGAACAAAAACTAAAGGGAGGGTAGAAGAGCTCGTCCGATAGGATATGATTTCACGTCACCTCTTCACACCAATGCCTCCCATCTACTTGGCTTTGCACAGCCCGAGGCTCCACCCTCTGAGTGGAGATGCTGAGAAAGAAGAAACTGAGCTGCTCAAGACAAAACACACAGATATAAATATAAAAAGGGGTTCAATGTCAAGCACCAGTAATATTGCCTGCTTAGTGCAGGCGTGGCCACTGGGGAGAGACTCCCAGAATCAGGAACATTATTCATCAAAAACTATACACTGTGTCATCCTGCAGCTGCCAAGATTCCTGGCTGAAGCTCCCAGAAGTTTGCCACTGACAAGAAGCAACGGGAGACTGCTTGAGGAGATGAGTTGTGGAAGGCAGAACTGCCACGCTGGCTTGCAGGATACTTGTTCAGTGCCGACACCTTCAGGCGAGGCGCCTGCAGGCAGGCATGACACGGAACAGTTCCACTATTGGATAATCTCCTTTCAGCTACTGCAGAGTAATCAGGATTGTAGCTTCCTTTTTAAAAAAAACCCAGGGATTTGAAATGTCCAAGTTTGGCCTCTATTAATCAGGAGTGTAAGCATCTATTGGGAGGTCGGCATCTCTCCTCCTCTTCCATAGGCAGTGTTTACTCCATGATGGCCCGGTACAGTGCAGGTTCAATGTAATCCTCCCGATAGCGTGAGTTGATCACTCTTTGTCTCTTCCGCTCTTGTTTGACCTCCTTCTCTGTGAAGATCTCTGTGAAGCGCATATCTGAAGCTACTGACTGCAAGAGTAAAGCAAAATTAGACACCCTCTGCAGTGCTCAGATGAACTCATTAACCCCGTTCTCACACTGCGCAGAAGTCACCGAGGGCATGGGACAGTAGTGCACAAGCCCAAGTGAGACTGCAGCCTGGAGCGCTCAACAAATCAGTCACTGGACCCACTGAAATCCTAACGGGCAAACAAGGATTCTAGCTCCAGGCCAACCGCCAAACTAACCACCTAGAAGATCTGCAGCACCCTCTAACCTACAGAGACAGGCGGCTTTAAAGACCCATTCAGCACAATGCTCTGCTGGGGTAATGCCCCACGCCAACCCTTCTCCTCCCCCGCATACTTATCAAGGAGTTTGGCATTTGAGCCAGGGAGGTGCACAGGACCAGGCTCTCGGGTCAGCATTGTACCTGCCTTGTGAACGGCCACGGTGCTGATCCTTACAGTATGGAGCTTCTGGAACAATGCACACCACGTCACTGCCTGGTGTGCCCGTCTATTTCTGAGATGCAGGATTCACTCTAAACCCCACAAGTGGCCGGGGAGGGAGAGATGCTGGAGTGTGCTATGCCCAGGGCGGCAATACCAAGCAGCAGGGAAGGGCTACAGACCTCAGCTAGCAGTGAGCTGAAGTAATGTATCTACAGAGAGAGCTCAGCCGACTTACAGACACCCAACACTGAGGGCTTGCTTTGCTGTGCACCAGTGGGTGTGCTCCCACGACGGCAGGCTACTCTCAGGAAACCACCGGGAGATGGGAGGTTATGGAGTGGACTCTTAGAGCATCTGCACACCCTTACTACTCACCAGCCTTGATTTGACTCTCTTTGGAAGCTCCTCATCAAGGGTGTACACATCATCTCTCTTTGCCATCAGCTGGGATCCATCTTCAAATTCCACCTAACGAGCCATAGGGTACCGCGTGAATCACAAGAGCCGACCCCCCAACCCCAGCTGAGTACCCACCGTAGAGAGATCTCAGTACCATGTACTCTCTGGCACAGCGAGGGAGGGTGCACCCGCTTGTTTATACGGAGTCCTAGGAATAGGTTTTACCCAAGCCACCATTCTGAGAGTAGCATGAAGTGGCACAGCCCAGAATGTGCCTGGGTTAATCAGTAACGGGAATGGCCACTTTTAGGAATAGTCTCAGAACACTTTGCAATAAGCCAGCCCCTCAATGGGATCGTCACTCATCCAGCTAACTGGCTGCCTCAGTGGCATTCCTGATGTTACCTGATCAGCAGGGTTAGAAAAGAGGAGAGGCGTACACAATTACTATACAATGTAAGGGGTTTTGTTTGTTTTTTTGAGAAACTTTGCTTCAGCCAAATTCAGCAACAGAAGCTTAAATATTAGGGGCCATTTTCAAATAAAGGTAGAAAATAAGATAAAAGCAGTCTGATTTTCAGAGGCAGTGAGCATCCCTAACCCTGCCAATTTCAGCATGCACTGCTGGTGCTCAGCACCTCTGAAGATCAAGCCACATTCAGCAGATTCAGACTCAGATGTGAAAATGACCTGATTTTCCGAGGTGCTGAGCACCAGCAGTGCATGCTGAACCATGCGAGTGTGACTGTTGGGTTCCCAAACACCATGTGGGCCAGCAGCTCCATCCAGAATAAAGGCCTAATTTTTACTGCCATAAAAGTGAATGGATGTGGATAAATTGGCAATAGTCCAGCAGGAGGGAACAAAAATGACTGAGGGCGGGAGCACGTGACTTATATGAGGAGAAGCTGAGGGAACAAGCCTTCTTTCGTCTGCTGCAGAGAAGAGGGAGGGGGGATTGACGGCAGCCTTTGACTACCTACTTTCCCTGGGAGGGGGTGAAGCACTGGGATGGGTTAGCTAGGGAGGTGGTAGAATCTCCGTCCTTAGGAGGTTTTTAAGATGTAGTTTGACAAAGCCCTGGCTGGGGTGATTTAGCTGCAGTTTATCCTGCTTTGAGCAGGGGGCTGGACTAGATACCTCTTGAAGTCCCTCCCAACCCTCATCTTGTCTGCGTCTACGTGACCTCTTCTCTGCACAGCTCTCCTTTCAATACTCCCGGAACAAACCCCAAACTCGGCTCCCGTGCTGAGTGGGATTTGGTTATAGACATTAAAGAGCATCCTAGCACCTGGCTTTCCAGCAGCACCACAGGGCTTCTACAAACAAACAATGGGGATGAGCATCTTATTGAAATGCAGAGGGGGAGGGCAGCAGAAAGGAACAGGCACTTTGTACCTGGTACATCTGGATGGCATGTGATGCCACAAATTTGGCTCCGTATACTTGTCCATCCGTCCATCTCACTTGCACGACTTCTCCTTCAGCAGGAGGACCCAGTTGAAGACAGTCTCGACTCTGATGGCATAGGAAGGCAAATTGGGAAATGGGGAAAGTGAGCATTAACAGCATCTCTATATGTGCACAAAGATTCAGCAGGCCCAGAGCAATTCATGCTACTTTTATAGGGCCTTCCATTAAAGCACCTTACAAACAGTCCTTGGAGACAGGTGGGTATTCCTGTCTAGAGGGGGAAAATGAGCCACAGGAGTAACACAACTAAACTGTCAATTCACAAACACACAGTGTGCTGCTCCCAGTCATTTCAAATAGTCTGGCATTTGGTGGGAAAAACCCCCGAGCTTCCTGGATCCTTTCCTTCTCTTGACTCAGCTCCTCACAGAGACCTTGCAGACAACTCGCCCTTAGTTACAACTGTGCACATGCACTGCCTTGCCGTTTGCCCTTCATTACCCCGGCGCCCTGTCCTGTGCACCCCACGTGGCACCTTTCGTACATAGGGTGCCTCTGAAAACAAGTACCTGATGCATAGGGAATGCAAGTTTGATTCCAAGAACAGCACCATGCTGCTATTAACATTACTGAAGACAGGGTGTGCCAAGGGGAAGGGGGATGCCCCTGGGTGCTGGCCGGGGAGGGGGCCCTGGGTGGGAGTGAGTACCCGCCTGCCCAGGAGCTCTTCCTGGGAGGCAGCAGGTGGGGAGGGGAGGTGGCAGGGGACAAGGGCTGCCCTGGATTCCCTGGGAGTGGAAGGGGGCAGCCCCCAGGCTTCCTGCTGCAGGGGCTGACACTGAAAAGCTGCCTCCAGCCCTGAAGAGTCAGGGGGGAAAGGCTATGGGCTGCAACTGCCCTCTCCGGCCTCCTAGAGCTGCACATAGGAGACCACAGCCCAGCCGTGCTCAGGACTCCTAAGTTCCCTGACCTAGCCTGGCTGGGATGGAGGATCCCCTCAGCATTGCACTATGGTAAGTAAGGGAGGGTGGGAGCCATGGGGACTCCTGGGGATTGAGGAGGGGCACTAAGTGCTGGATAGAACCTGCTTGGGTGGGGGCTGCCCCCAAGTCTCCTGCTGCAGGGGCTAAGGCTGAAAAAGCTGCCTCCAGCCCTGAAGCTGGGGAGGATGAGCAGGGCTTTGACACCGCTCCAGTGGGAATGGCCACTGCTGCCCAGCAGGAGAGAGAAGATAGCAGCCCAGCCTTTGTTTCTCCTGAGCACCCCTCTCCTCCCGCTAACCCTGCAAAGCTCACCTGCCTGAGCAGCAAACACTCAGCGTGAACATCGGGCCAGCGTTCTCCTGACAGCTCACCCACCTAGAGTCCCATAGAACTGTTGTCCCCCCCAAAAACAGACTGATGTGCCCTCTCGGGGGGGGGGGGGGGGGGGGGGAAACCAGCCTTCCCTCTGGCAAGGGCTAGTTGATGTTTCAATGATATGTGATTGGGATGCTGGGGAGGGGTGCTGGAGGTGGCCCCATGGAAGCGGAAACGCCAGGCTGGAGTAACAGGTAAGTACAGGGCAGGCCAGTGACAAGCGTTCATTCACACCTGCTCAGTTCTATAGAGGAACCCTCCCGTGCAGTTCGGTACAGAACGGAAAGTAAAGAGAGCAGCTCAGACCTGCCCAGGACTGCTCCCCAGTCAGAAGAGACAAGAGAGGCACTTTGTAAGCAAAGCATTCGCTTAGCCAGCGACAGGCCTTTGCGCGGGGAGAACCCGAAAGCTGTACGAATTCTCTCCTCAGGTGAGAGTACAGTGCTTCCGCTGCCTGCGCTCCAGACACGTTTGCTCCTGCCACCGTGACACACCATGTCCTTGGCCCATCTGCCCTCTAGCAGCACAGCATACCACAATGTCCTCTGGGTAGAGGTTATCACTGAAGGAGCCATCATCAAAGTTGACTTCATAGAAGGTTTCCTTCGTAAGGCTGACCACTTCACACTGATAGAAACGACCGTTCTTGTGCTTGCTGATCACTATCTGCCCCGCTGAGAGATCCTGCAGAGCAGCTTTAGCTCGCTGCGAGGAAAGAGCTCTTGTTACATGGCGGAAATGAAGGTTGGTGTGCTGGCACCGAACAACAACTGCGGTAGATAGAAAGGGCTGAGCTACACTGTTGTCAGGAGTTAATTGTACATAGGATCCACCTGGGATTTGATGTCAATCTAAGATGCTTTCTACCCAGTATTTTATATGCTTAAGACTCAAACCTGTCAGCTACTGCTGCCAAGACAGTCGGATGGATAGCCCAGGCCACTTAGGGAGCGACAAGCGCTTTGCTCTTGAGGAACCAACTCTAGCTGAAGACTTTGCAGCAAGCCTTCTGCAGGACCCTCCCAAGTGGAATGCTGCAGTTCGCTCGGCAGAAGGGCTGTATGGGAACATTAGCCACTGGCTGGACAACAGAAGACGACAATCCACTGGGATCCCGCTACTAACTCTCCACATTAGGATCACTTACTTCTCTCTCCCATACAAACCCCACACCCAAAGTCCCTTTACTGGAATGTGTCTAAGATACTACCTCTAACACAACCAAAGCTTTCCCAATCTCCATCAGTACTCTGAATAAATCCCAGGTGTGCCCAAACACTCACCTCTGCCTGGGATGGGATCTTATGCCGAAAGCAGGTAATGAAGACAACAAATGGCCAGTCATCAGGCTGCATCATGACTCCAGCTGCCTGAGCACAGCTGACATGAAAGGATGTGGGACAGCGACCGTGAGAACACTGCACACAGCAGCCTGCAATTCTCTTTCTCCGCTTCTTACAGAAGACACATTTCTGCAGACAGGACACTACAGATTACAGCTCAGCAGACTGGTGTTAGTGTAAATACTTCTTTGGTTACTAAATATTCCAGTTACTCTCAGCCCAGAGAGGAACTATGCTTTACCATATGCTGGAGAGAGAAGGGCCTTGCTTTATTTCCTGAGCTAGAAACAGGCAAAAAGGTGAGTCTATAATATACCAATCCAACAGCTGAACAGCAAAGCCTGGGAACTGAAATTCCTGTAAGGGAAGGAGAGCTGGACGCGCCATTCTACCATGGTTCAGCAGTGACCCACGGCAAGTCACACAAGGACAGAAATAGGCCATGGGGCTAGAGTACCATTACACCCCAAGGATTTCAAAGAACCAGAGGAGGAGAACCGAGTAGAATTTGAGCCTTATCCAAGAGGCAGAAAGCTAGATTTGGGCCAGCAGATCTGTGGTAACACTGGTTTCTAACGGCAAGGCAAGATTGAGCAAATGGAGGGAAATGCTCTAAAATGCGTGTTTCTAAAAATTAGCCACGCCAGCCAAGACCCACCTTTTACATAATAATTTTCGCCTTGTCTGCCCCAAAATACTGAAGCTTTTTACATAAGAAAGTGGTTGAACCCACTGACATTTTTAAGTACAGAAGTCTTGAGGAGAAATACATAAATGACTGCAACACACATAGCTTCTGATGAGTGATACATGAGAAATGTACCTTAAGTATTATAAACAAGGAGTCCTGGGGCACTAACTTGTTTATTTATCGCATGAGTTTTCGTGGGAGAAAGTCCCACTTTGGCAGATGCTTGAAGTTCCCCATCTGCAAGCATCTGACAAAGTAGGATTTTCTCTCAGGAAAACTTATGCGATAAACAAACGTGTTAGTGCCACAGGACTCCGTGTTTGTTTGGCTGAACTAGACTAACACGGCTCCCCCTCTGGAACACATTAAGTATTGACACCTTCCCCATATCCCAGCAGACTCACTCGTGTGGCTAGGCTGTAGAAAACCTGAACTAAAGGGAAAATGCTAAAATGAAAAAGCAAACTGGGACTTCGGCCAGCTACCAAGAACCCCTGTGCAGAGGAAGAGGCAGCCTCAGGTGGGGCAGGTCTATGTTCACAATTCTGTCATCTCAGACTCTTCAATGACTGACTTGGCAGCGGTTTCTCGTCTGTTATGCTGCTTTTCCAGTGGCTCCCAGTCCACCTCCTCTGCTAGTGCTGCATTGAACTGCACTTGGGTTTGGACTAAATGCCATTCCACCTTCAAGTCTCAGTCTGTATATTCCAATCCGGTCTCTGACCCCCTCTATTCTGGCACAACACACTAGCACAGCAATTAAAGAGCTTTACCCATGGCACTGACATGACAGCCGTGTAAAGAGTGAGCGCACACATTCCCTACCACAAGGAATTTTTCCCATATAGAAACAGCCCGGGGCCGGGAGTCCTCAAATACTGTTCTGTTTTGGAGAGGGGGCATTGTGGAACTCTCCAACGGCTGTCTCAAGGACTACATAACAAGTGTCCTCAAATTCAGAAGTACCGAGGATTTTTCCTAAATCAAAAAACAAGAGTCCTGTGGCACCTTAAAGACTAACAAATTTCTTTGGGAATAAGCTTTCCTGGGCTCCAACCCCCTTCGTCAGATGCCAACGAAAGCTTATGCCCGAAGAAATGTGTTAGTCTTTAAGGTACCACAGGACTCTCGTTTTTTGCTGTACACAGACTAACAGAGCTAACCCTCTGGTCCGAAATCAAAGCATCTCAAACTCAGGCTGGATTCTTTCCTTTTCATGCTCCCCCCTCCGTAACATTCTGTAGGCTAAATTCAACCCCTTCAGCTACCCGTGGGCACGCAAGGGCAGTTTTAGCTAACAGTTCTAGGTGGGGTGTGTGAAGGAAGAGAGCCCTGTCACACCTTCCTCCCATAGCTGTTGTGAGTTCTGCAGAACACACACCCAAAGCTGTCTGGTTACTGAATTCTGGAGCTAGGACTGGCAGGGAGAATGTCTGATTACTATGAAGGTGCCTTTTAAACACAGTTTCTTCTCAGAATAGACACTCATTAAGCATCATGCCTTCTGTTAATCCTAGGCCACACTTGGATAGGGTTAACAGCAAGGTATGATGTACAATTAAAGCCATATGCAGCTCAGTTCCCAGATGAGAAAGGTGGAGTCTAACAGTCTTTAAACTGGGTTTGCAGACAAGCGAAACGGCCAGGTTTTATTTTATTTAAGACGCCCAGGGATTCCAGCACAAGACAGCGGAAAGTCTCTGTGCTATGCAATCCAAACCACCAGCTGAACTAGAGCAAGGCACTACACTGACCCCCTTGTTAATTCTCTCTTCAGGCAGATATCAAGCTCAGCATTAATACCCACATGCAAAGCTAGGCTTTGGGGAGTTGGCAGTACTCTACCTGGACCAGCTGAGCTACCCACTCACCCTCTTCTCTGACCTCTAGTTAACAGAGGAAGTTGTCTCCTTCAGGAGCAGAACAGAAAACCCACAGATAGGATTTCAGTGGGACCAACAAGCATAAGCGTGAATCCTAGAGATTTCTTACCAGTCTGAAGCGCTGCAGGGGGATTTTTCCAACATCTACTGGACTGCGCTCTGCAATATTCACAAATTTTGCCTCCAATACAGCTACAGCACACATGACATGAACCCACCTGCCAGAATCGGAGAGGGAAACATCAATACACACTGGAGAAAGATGGGGAACGTGCTAACCAAGTGTACCAGACTGGCAACCTCTCCAGCCCCACAAGTGAAATCCTTTGTTGAGCTGCACAACAGACCAAGACCAAGATGTGCAAGCTTCTCTCATGCTAGGCCTGATAACGGAGCATATCCAGGAGCAAAAGCAGACCTCATCCCATTCAGTTCTTGGCCTCTCCACTGGGGAGCAACTGAGTGCGACCAGGGCCATCCCCTGGGGGGAATGGGGCCCAGGGCCAATCGGCCTAGGTGGGGCCCAGCCCCCCCCCCCCATGCTGGTGGGGAGTGCGGCAGGCTGGCCTGCTCTGCCCCCCAGGGACCCCGGTCGCCCTCTGAGGAGCCAGCCCAGGAAGGCAAAGCCAAGAGCTGCAGCCCCGGGCCAGGAAGGTAAGGCCGCCCGCTGGGCTGCGGGGAGCTGGGGCCACCCTCTGGCCCTGGCAGAGGCTTCCGCCGCCCCAGCCCCAGCTGCAGCCGGGGACTCCAGGCTGCTGTGGCCAGCGCCCCAGCCGGGGAACCGAGGCCGCCGCTGAGAGCCGGCCCCGTTCGAGGCCACAGCTAGGGACCCTCCCTGGCAATGGCCAGGGGTGTTGGGCAGGCTGCAGCAGGCTGGCCCAGAGGCTGGGCCCACACACCCGCCCCCCCTCTGGGCCTGCTTGCTCGGTCTTGGGGGCGGGGAGGAGGGCTGGCCCAGGGGAAGCGCTCCTGGCCCACCAGGCTGCCTTCAGCTCACAAGGCAGGAGGGAGCAGGGGGAAGCGTGGCCGTGGGGGGGCTGTGGTGCGGACCCTGCATGAAGCGGGACAGCGTGGGGCCCACATAAGCATGGGGCCCAGGGCAATTGCCTCTGCCCCCCCCCGGATGGCCTTGAGTGCGACTTGCGCCTGTATTTGTGCTGTAGGCACATGCGCCCTACAAGGTTGTTTCATTACTTACAGTCACTGCTGATATGCTTTAATCAGTGACCCAGAGGTGGACGGCTCCAGGGGCCGTTCCCAGGGTCTTTAGGCAATGTTCTCAATGTACCCTTAGCACTGCAAGCTGAGATTCAGACACCAAGTACCAATGTATTTTGGGTCAGAGAACTTTTGACATATCAGCCAAATTCATCTGTGCCCTCTTTGGGGCAGCTGCCCCAAAGCACCCTGGGACGGAACCGTCTGCCTTGCAAGAGGGCCCCATCTCCCCGAGGCCTCGTCCACACTAGCAATCACACCAGCAAAACTTCTGTTGCACATGTGTGAAAAAAATCCTCCCAAGCATTTCAAGTTTTGCCAGAGACCGCGTGCGTGGAGAGCGCTGTGTCGGCAAGTGACGCGCTCCCACCAACAAGCCACAGTCGCTCGTTTAGGTGGTTTTATTACACTAGCCCTGCCGGCATCAGCACCTGTGTAGACACTGGCGAGAGGAGAGCGCTCCCCTGCCAACATAACGTGCCTTATGTTAACAAAACGCGTGTGCGCGTTTTCCACATCCCCGAGCAACAGAAGATTTTCCGGTGTAAGCGCTAGTGCGGACAAGGCCAACTCAGGGGAGCGTTCTTTGGGAAAAGTCCAAAGAAGCTGTGTGGCCATCCTACACCGAGCTGGACACACTAGCTATGTGTAGTGCGACGTCTCTTGCAGAAATGGAGTCTTTGATTGCTGTATGGGGCATAACCTCTCTGTTCCTTGGTATTCAGAGCTCCTGGTCCCTCACATGGCTCTGGGACTGAAAGATATTTTTCCTTAGCATATAAGCAAACAGCTATCACACCTTGGGCTGGACGGGACATTTTCAGGGAAATCAGAGACTGGCTGGGGGAGGGGGGGGGTCTCTGCACGGTGCATGTTGCACGGTCACCCAAGTCCCGATGCATTAGGCACCCTGTACTCACATCCTGAACAATAATATTATGTATGTTTATATGCCTCCGCACAAATCCTGTAAATCCATCTGAAAGACACCCTTGGTCACTGACATCATCCCCGCAGAGCACAAACTAAGCCATGCGCGTCTCACAGCTTTACAAGCGCTCATGTGCTGAGCTGCACCAGGGCAAACACCCCTGAAAGACTCACTTGTCATCATTGGCTCTCTGCAGCGCACCGCCTCGTAACGAACACAGGCAGCAGTCCTGCCACAAGAGAGAAAAGGTGGCGCCATGTTATCTGACTGTCAGTCATTAGCAGTAAGCTTGCAGCCAAGCGTCCCTGGAGAACGCATACCCCGAGGAACAGTTTTTGTCGCGTGGACTCACTCACTGATGGTCACTTTGCAGAGGAGAGACTCCTTGAGAGCCAGCAGCGGCCTCCTATGTCGAGAAACGGACCCCGACTCGTGGCTCTCTAGCTCAGTGGCTCCCAACCACTGTGTCAGGACACACTACTGTGCTGCTGCACAGCAGGAAGCGTGTTGTGGAGGGCCGGGGAGATGGCTAGATTCATCCCGGGGGGAAGTGGGTTGATGTGTCCTGTAGAGTCACATCCCACGGCCAAGTGTGTTGCGACCCAAAAAAGGCTGAGAACCACTGCTCTGGATCAGCAGTTCCCAACTTTTTGGCTTGAGGCCAAGAGATATTTTTACAATCCTGAAGGGTCAACAGCTTCCACCAGCAGCTCCCACTTCAACTGAAGCCAGGGGAAAGGAGTTCAGTGGGGGGACTTCCATCTCAATGATCTCCTGTCCCACTGGCTGCAACAGGGAAATCGCACACATCCTGTGCTGCACTCCACCTGGGTCCCTAGGCAGCAGCTCCCTTCTGCAGAATAGAGGCAGGGGAGCAGCAGGCCATGGGTTGGGAAGTACTGCTCTAGATATTTATAGAGGTGGAGTAAAGTAAGTAGAGCTACGCTGAAGATGGGTGGGAAAACCACTGAGAGCACTGAGCTCACACCAGGAAAGCAAAATCCTATCCCAGCTAGGCATTGTTGAAGCTGGGAACAACCTCTCTGGTGGATGCAAGTCAAGGGGCTGGCTTCTGGAAGAGATAAAGTGGTCTATTCTGTTGGTCCAGGGTCTATGACAGTTTCTGAAAGAACCTCTACACTATGGGCCACCTTCCTCCACAGTAAGGTAGATTTTAGTGTCCCAAGGCTCTGCAATAGCCACAGCTGCACAAGTTAGCTACATTTTGCAGGGCAGAAGGTGTCGTATAGAAGCAGAGATAAACAGGACACCGCATTCCTGCAGAATTTCCCCTCTCCATTTCTTAACTCCAGAACAGCCTGAATCACTGCACTGGGCAGCTGGTTCTTTAAGCCATAAGACACGACTCGAGAGGCCAAAAGAGCAGAGAATGAGACTCTAGAGGTTTCTCAAAGGTACAGTCCTATCACAAAAGGAGCAGACACACTGCACTGTGGAAGGTTTCAGAAAGAGCTCTGAAATCAGCCTCCATCTGACCTTGCCCCCATCCCTCCAAGGGCTCCCCATGGCAGCAGGTACAGCTTGGATACCTGATTAATAGGACCCTCCCAAGCCCTTAAAGAGGAAGCTGCAAACTAAAGCGAGGCTTGTACTAGCCATTTTCTCACCTCTTCTAAAGCATTGGCGGTACACCTGGAACACATCCACTCTTCACTGGCCTTGTCAGGTGACACTCCGTAACAGCCTGCAACAGAAACAAGCTGCTCAGGGAAACAGCATCAGCCTAATCGTAAAGATCTGTCACCTAGGGGGACAAAGGGGAATGTGAAAACGGCAGCTTTGGGCTCCACTCCATATTCCCCAGACCTCCGGTACACCACCCTTCCTCCCTCCCTCCATTCACAAGGTCCCGTGCTGCAGCTCTCCATGAGCCACTACTGGAACGGACTCAGTTCTCTATACAGCTAAGGTGGGTTGGCAGGTGGAACTGTTTCACGGTGCAGGATTAGTGCCTGGCTGTGGAGTTGGGCAGTACTCACTAGCATGAACACAGACACTGCAGTTTTTGCAGGTGATCAGCAAGCTAGTTCCATCTTCCTCCAGATACGGGGTTGAGAGGTTGAGGTCAGTGCTGCAACCCGTTGCAGTGAAGCACATCTCAGGAATCAGAGGTTTGGTTCGGACCTTCCGTGTGGCAGTACCTGGAGCAATTCCAGAGCTCTGACCGTGGCCTCCACATTCTGCCTGTGAGGGAGGGAGGGAGGAAGATTGGTGTATTTTACAGGAAATACTGAAAAGCTTCAGATTTCCCTCTCATATTGTTATTACCAGCTGCTTCAGCAGAAGCCAGCACCAGAAAAGGGTAACTGCTATACAGCAGCAAGCTAACGACCAGATCAACTTTACTTTCAGAGCATGACCCCACCTTTAAGGAGAAGAGCAAGACACTTAGGATTTCATGTTTCTGAAACACCCAGTCACCTTTGGGTGAAGGAACAACCTCTGCACAAAACCCACCATTAGTGCTCCGTGCTACAGCATTCTCAGCCAGAGCAGCTTCAAACCCAGAGGTATTCCCATCCTAAAGGGCTAGCAGAGCAAGGGCAAATCTGTTTGAACCACACGTTCCAAGACAAGCAGCAAGAGATACATTTGTCTGTCTGCCCCCTGGAACCAAAAGGCTGTCCCTTCCGCCAGAAGGGTATGCTTAGACTTGCAGAGATGCAGCGTCGCAAAGGACTGCAGCGTAGCTATACGTAATACTCTCAGATATCCAAGATAGATTCTAAGGACTACACAAACACTTTTTAAACAGCCCTGCTACGTCGTGCTCTAGGGCCTTGTCTACCCTTGCAACAGTGTGCAAGATACCCATGGATGTTGCATTCATGCAGCTGTTTGTGCCTGCACAGCAGTGAAAGGTTCTGACAGGGGAGACGAAGGAAAAAGCTTCCCTTCCCCACTACCTCCCATCCCTAGCCCTGGCTGAAACCTTTCATGCTGTTGGAGCTTTTCATGGTGGCTGAGCGAGTTTCTGGCAGCAGACACTACACTGCTAGATAGGAGGCTCATGTACAGAGCTGTGCAGTATAGACACCCTAAGTTCTGGTGTCCCTGGACTCCAATCACCTAAACAGTGTCTCACCATTTACACTGCCAGTCACACTCACGCCACCTAGGCATGAAACGTCTGCACTCTACATGCCACCGAGCCTAGCTCTGAACAAGACCACTGTCTCAAACTGATATTTGTTGCTGAGCAGAGACAGAAACTCTGGAAATGCAGCTCTTCACTGAAAAACCAAGAGACTTTTATAAACTCAGTGTCAAATCAGATACCCACCTTGCCCCTTAAATTTTAATGGGTAACATCTTTTATTGGACCAACTTCTGTTGATGAAAGACTAGATTCTGAGTGTCTCTCACACTGACAATTTATATTTTCTGTAATGGACTACTGCTACAAATTTCTGGAGAACTAAGTAACTGAAGTCAACCATTGACAACTCCCATCTCGGGCTCAATCCACTGGAAAAAGTTTCCCACTTTGCTGCCTAACAGACAGACACACTCGCTGCTCCTTTGCTCAACTATTTTGTGCCCAAGTATCTGCTTGTGTCGTTTATAAGACAAGACAAAGTAACTTGAGTTATCTGAGCAAATGAGTGATTGGATGTGTCGCAGGAGTTCACAAAATCCCTGTGCACTTTTTCGCTTGTCTGAAGTTCTCACCAACCCCTATCACTCCCCACAGGCAGCAAAATGAACACAAGAGCCAAAATCCAAACAGTCCCCTCATGCCAGCCCAGGGCAACCAACTTCTAGAGATAAAACTTCCCAAGAAAACCCTGTCTGAGATTGGTTCTTTTCCCCACATTTTAATCCTCTGAATACAGGGCTCCACATGCCTGTCACAAAACTGAGTGACCACCCTAACACGCATAACCTCAGTAAACTCCTGCCCTCAACTTCTCATTTTCCTTCCAAATACATAAATGAACATAATGCATTTCTAGATCTGTTCCCAAAACGCATTATAGATTTAGTCCTCCCCCTTAAATGCCTCAAAGAAGAGGGCTTCTACTTCTGCATGCACTCAGCCTTCCGTTGTATCCAGTCATCCCCCTTTACTCATAATAAAAGGCAGGGAATGTTCTGTCTCCACCCCTGCCATAAGGAAATAGGACTATGGTGGGACTATGGTTTTCTCTCTTGAAAACTAAATTTTAATCTGAAAGTGAGGTGCCATTCTGGGAAAGGAGAGGTGGGGTCATGCTGTGCGCTCCAAATGCAGGCATGTACATAAAACTTGGACAGGAATTTAACAAGCTTGAACAAAGCCAGAGCCGAGGACGGAAGTTTCAAAATACAAGCAGCTATGAAACAGTCAAGGAAGTCTGATGCAACATCGATACTGTCACTGGGCTCACATAAACGTGCAACAGGCCGAAACAACGAAACTCACCACCTACTGGTTTACAGAACCCCAAGGACTGTGGCCCCTCAGCTTCTGCCATATAAAGAAGAGCTCTGGGAGCAGTCCAGGAAGCTTACCTGGTATGTTTGGAAGAGCATGCATACAGCACAATGAGGGGGCTGCTGAGCCATGCTCTGATTATATTCTTTTTCTGCCTCAAAATTCTGAGGGCGATTCTGCCACAGCTGGCTCAGTGGTTTAGCCCAGGCCTCTGTCTCCTCAGCCTCTTCTTCCGGAGTTAGCTGCTCTGACATCTCTGCATAAGAAATGATTGTTAGTGTTAGCCATGTGTGCTGTGTCACCACGTACGTATGTTGCAAGGAGAGCTTACGACAACAGGACGACAAATGGTGACCAGAAGGGCTCTAACCTCTGATTGTGGGAAGTACACACATGCCAGGAAGGATGAGGAATTGTTTATTGCCCTCTGAAGAAACCTGACCAGAAGAAACATGATGAAATTTAGCAGAAATTTAAACAAACAAACTAGGAAAATACAAACTAGATGGAGCTACTGTAAGGTGGATGCATAACTCCTCTTTGGGAATGGTTTTCTAGCCAGTTATCAGTTGTTCACAGTCAAGCTGGAAGGGCACATCAAGCCGGGTCCCACAGTGATCAGTTCTGGATCTGGTTCTGTTCAATTTCTTCATCAATGATTTAGATAATAGCATAGAGAGTACACTTAATAAAGTTTGCAGAGAAAACCAAGCTGGGAGAAGTTGCAAGTGCTTTAGAGGATAGGATTAAAATTCAAAATGACCTGGACAATTTGCAGATGTTGTCTGAAGTTAAGTAGGATGGAATTCAAAAATGACAAATGCAAAGTACTCCCCCTGGGAAGGAACAACCATCTGGACACACAATGGGAAGTGACTCCCTAGGAAGGAGCACTGCAGAAAGGAATGGGTGGGCGGGGCGGTCACAGTGGATTGCAAGCTGAATAGGAGTCAACTGTGTAAGACTGTTGCAAAAAAGCAAACATTCTGGGATATATTAACAGGAGTGTTATAAAGCAAGACAAATAGTAATTCTTCCGCTCTACTCTGCCCTAATTAGGCCTCAACTGAGAGTAGTGTGTCCAGTTCTGGGCACCTCATGTCAGGAAAGAAGTGGACAAATTGGAGAAAGTCCAGAAAAGAGCAACAAAAATGGTGGTCTAAAACACAGCCTAGAAAAAAGTTTGGGGAAAAACCAAACCAAACTAGGATTAGTTAGCCTGGAGAAATGAACACTGAGGGGGGGACATAACGGTTTTCAAGTATATAAAAGACCGTTACAAGGAGGGAGAAAAATTGTTCTCCTTAATCTCTGAAGACAGAACAAGCAGCATGGGCTCAAAGCACAGAAAGAGTGGCTCAGGTTGGACATTAACATGCTGACAGGAAGCTTTTCCTAAGCACTGGAATAAATTGCTTAGGGAGGTTGTGAAATCCCCAGCAGTGATTTTTTTTAAAAGCAGCTTAGCAAATGTCTGTCAGAGAATGTCCTGCCTTGAGTACAGGTAACCGGACTAGATCACCTCTCAGGGTCCTTTCTAGTCCTATGGTTCTGTGACCTAAATCTTCCAGAAATAGAGAGATTTATAAAAATGAGACATAGGCATGGATAATATTCTTCCTGCTTATGATGGGGTGTCCATCCCACACAAGCTCTGAGCAGGTGGGCCAGTCAACCTTATATGCGGCCCCAGAAGGGTTACCAGGGATTGATAAAACCCAATGGCATAGGAAACTAACTTGGAAAGGAGCTGGGTTAGGATAATAAGCCAGCAAGCGAGAGCAGGAAAGGACTGCAGTCACTCCCTGGTTGGGGCCAAGGAGGAGATCCAGGGAGACAACAGTAAGCCTGGGTTCCTGTCCTAAGGAGGGGAGTCTGACAAAAGGGCAAGAATGGAGAAGTACTCAGGGGGACCAGAGGAATCTCCAGTGGCTAGCCAGAGACGAGCAAAGAGATAGAAATGCGGTAGGAAGAAGCCCAAGGAAATAGCAGCAAAGCATGGGACTGCACAGACCGTGTCTGATAGGACTGAAGACAGGGCAGACAATGTAGGGACCTGGCCAGAGGCTCGCTCACAAAGAGGGAGCGCCCTGACTCAGGGAGAGAGGGGCAGTCACAGTGCAAGCAGCTGACAGAAGGGGGCACCAGATGAGGCGAAAACTAATTTCCAGAAGCAATCACAAGGAGTGCCTGAGTAAGGTGAACCGCTTCACTGCTCCAGGAAGCCTACAATTCAATCAGCTCCAAAGCACAGAGGGGCTAAATGATCAACAGATCAGCCAATAACATCCATATTTTAAAGATATGGATATTTAATGGATTACTGAGAAGCTCCAAGGAAGAATCAACTGTTGAGTACAGGAAAGAAATCCAAATACTTTTAGAGTTTGACTGGTGTGCAGAGCTGTGAAAGTATATGAAAGATAAAACACCCAGGGATGAAACAATTCCACTGCAGAGAGCATGCCCTTGAGAAGGAAGAAGAGTTCCAGGCCTAACTAAGAACCTCTTCCGAGCTGGAGAGTTACATGCCTAGATACCTCCTGGAACATACTAAATTGTCCTTAGACACCTGGAACCCTGTTCTCCACCTCCTCATCCAAGAGCTCCACAGACTGCCGAATCCTACCTGATAAAGCATACAGAACTTACCATCATCACTGATGCAGTCTTTAACCACAAGAGGATGATGACGTGGGAGTTTACTCAAAGGCTGGCGACGACCCTTTGACTTTTTACTCTCTTTCATTGATCTCATGTACTCCTTTGCAACCTGGACAAAGCAAAGCAGCAACTCAGCAATCATATTACAATCAATCAGATCCATTTTGGCCCAAAACAAGTTTAAAGAGGGCATTTTACAAGACAAACAAAATAGAAACATTTCCATAATTTATATTAAATAAATTTAGGATTTATGCTTGCCAAAGTATCTGAAACTCAAGTTATTGTAGCATTGTCCTACTACTGAGAACCAGACTGCAGATGTGGCTGTTTTCTTTGTTCAAGATGAGTGAAATGCACAAAGTTAAATAGTCACCAATTAACGGTGAACAATTAGATCTGTTGTATAATTTATGCAGCACAAGGTAACCAGTCCTAACCAATGTTCCCTCTAAGGTTGGCGGCTTGTGTGCAAAATTTTCAACCCGTGTGCAAAACTGTTTCTGAATAAAATTTTTGTGCAAACTCACGTGACAGAAATTATTGAAAAATATAGAGCAATGAAAAACTAAAAGTTAAAAAAATCTATTAATAATTTAAATGTATTTTATGCTTACATGACATCATGTCTCATCAAAGAAGAGGGGCAAAGAAGAAAAGGGGTAGTAGGGCAAAAGAGGGCAGGGGTGGGGAGAGCGTGGGGACAAAGGCCATGGTGACAAGAGAGGGAAGGGGTGGGATGGCTAGCAGAAAAAAAGGAAAAAAGAAAAAGGAAAAAGAAAAGAGGAGGAAAAAAGGAAGAAAAGGAAGGAACAAGGCAGCCCCAGAGCACATAATTAAAATAAATCTTAGGACAGTGTAGAAATAGCCAAAAAGTAGTTCAGTGAAGTACATCCCAGTGGGAAACCTCCTCAGGTTCTCTTTCCTTTCCCTTCCCCTTTCCATTAATCAAATACGAGGCCCCAGGCAACCCAACTCTTTCCCCACAGAATTATTTTGGCTTGTTATCTGAATAATGACACAGGCCATTATTCAGATAAGCCAAATTAATTCTGTGGGGAAAGTTAGGTTGCCTGGGGCCTCATATTTGATTAATGGAAAGGGGAAGGGAAAGGAAAGAAAACTGAGGAGGATTCCCACTGGGATGTACTTCACTGAATTACTTTTTGGCTATGTCTACACTACAAACAGATATATAAATGCAAAACAAACTGCTTGAGCCCCACCAGCTCTTTCCTCCCAAATGAAGCACAGCCTCAAATCCACATCACCCCAACTTTGTCCACTAGTGCCCACATCACACCCCTCTTTCCCCATGTCCTCCTCAGCCGCCATCCGCATTCCCTAAGCTCCCTGCCTCCAAACCCCCACTCCAGCCCTCCTAACCCCCACCCCCCAGCTCCCATCTTCACTCCAGCCCCCTTCAGCCCCCCAATCCCCTCCACACCTCCCCCAGGCCCCTCTGTCCCTAGCCCCCACTCCAGTCACCCAACCTCCTCCATCCCTCCCCAGCCCCCTCCCCCCAGTCTCCCCTCTAGCTGCCCATAGTCCCCTCCACCACTACCCAGCCCCTACCAAGTCTCCTTGTCCCCATGCCCCCTTCACCCCTCCCCATTACCTTAACCCCGACAGCAAAGGCCCGGGACCAGCCTGCGGTGGCGGAGTATGGCAGCCAGCAGCGTGGCCTGATCCAGCCGTGCTGCTGGCCCCTGCAGGCCAGCCCCTCGGGCCTGATCCAGCCACTCTACCGCCGCCGCGCACCACTGCCACAGGCGGGCAGCGTGGCCAGATCAGGCTGGGGCTGGTGAAGGGTACTGGGGGGAGGTGAGCCTGGGGCTGGGTCTGAGAGCTGCGCCACTCCCCTGGGTGCAGCGGGTCTGCCGGCTGGAGGTGGCTGGCAGCGGCAGGAGCCTGCACGGGCCCTCTGGGGTAGGTGTGCAGCAGCTGCTGCACGGCCGTGCTCCTTAGAGGGAACATAGGTCCTAATCCAGCCCATTCTACAAAGTTTCTTTACATAAAGAAAGCTAGAGCTGAAGACATCCTAGTAAATTGGATTGTGTATGTTAAAAACCACGATAAGGGGACTGGTAAAGTCCAGGGTTGGTGTGACGACAAGTGGAAAAATTCTAGTAATGGGAGAAAACATTTACAGCTGAAGCCCACCAGTGAAAAAGCCAGCAGTATACACTGATTGGAAGGAATGAGCTTTGCTGATAGCTGGTGGTGCACCACAGCGTCTCATGGAAGCCTTGGATCCAGTGTCAGTGCTGACCTGTGTCACCCTGACTCTGAAAGATGTCCAGACTAGATCAAACCAGAGAGAAGGAAACAGATCACCTCCCTACAGCTCTACGCGCTTTGGCTAAAATCCTGGCCATTTAACTAAGGTTCCTACCGTCTCCCATGTTCTCCCATCTTTTCCTTCCACAATTTCTTGTTCATCTTTTCCCTTTCTGCCAAGAATCTGGATTAGCTTGCCCAGATAACTCCAATTTTTGCAACGTTACTGTGAGCCTATGATCAGAAAGGCAACTAAGAGTAGTCTCTTAACCTGACACGAGTGAACGTTTGCCAGATTTTTATGTGGTAGGTCCATAATTTCTTTTTGGCCATGTGGCAAGCGAAATATTTCTCCCCCCATTTCAAAGAGTCGTGGATTATAAAGCCAGAAGACCTCACTGAGATCTCCTAGTCTGACCTTCTGTATGATAGTAGGATTTTCCTGAATCGATTCCTGTTTGAAGTAGACTGGGAAATTTGTTTCAGAAAAACTTCCAATCTTGATATAAATGTTTCCAGTAAGGGAGAAGTCACCACAATCCTTGGTAAGTGGTTCTAATGGTTAATTACAACAGTTAAAAACATAAGCCTTATTTCCCGTCCGAATTTGGCTCGCTTCAACTTCAGGCACTCAGACTTAAGAGCCCTCTGTCATCAAATTTCTGTTCCTCATGTAGGTACTCATATACCCCTTAACCTTTTCTTGGTTAAACTCAAGAGACTGAGCTCTTTGACTACCTCACTCTAACACAGTGGTCTTCAACCTTTTTTGGATCAGCACCCAGTTTTTCAATATTTTCACATTTGCAGTAAGTTTACCACCCACCAACATAATTTGTTACTTTTTATAAATTGCCACTGTCGTTAAATTAATTGTAGTGCCCTGAAAAAACACAAAATGCTCACTAGTGGGTGGTATCACCCAGGTTGAAGACCACAGCTCTAATGCATGTTTCCAACCCTTTACTCATTCTCATGGCTCTTCTGTGACTTCGCTCTAATTCATTAACATCCTCGAATTGCGGCCACCAGCACTGGACGCAGCATTCCAGTAGTCACAACAGGGCCAAATGCAGAGCTAATATAACATTCCTACTCAAGACTCCACTCCTGGATGTACAAAAGGTTGCATTAGCTCTAAGCCACAACATGATAGCAGGAGCATGTTTAACCAGTTACCCACCGTGATCCAAGTTCTTTTCAGGATCACCGCTTCCCAAAATAGAGTCTGCTGTGCTGTATGTATGACCTTACATTGGCTATGCTGAATCACATACTGTTTGCCTGCTCTCAGCCCAAGAGAAACCCAGATAAGCAGGACACTGATACACAACTCCCCAATCTTTGGGTCATATGCAAAACTATTTGTAATGATTGCATATTTTCTTCCCAACTATTGGTAAAAGCATTAGCTAGCATATGGCCAAGAACTTACTGCTAAGAACCCCACTAGAAACACAACCGCTTAATGATTCCCCATTTAAAATGACAGAGACCCATCTGTTACACATTAAATAGATTTAAAAACTGGTTTGTCATGTTGACTTTGTATTGTTCTCATATACTCAAAACATTGTGTGGTACCATGTCAAATGCCTTAGAGAAGCCTACATATATTACATCCACATCATCAAACCAAACGAAGTCTCCTCAAAATAAATAAATTCCAGTTAGTCTCAATCTATTTCTATAAATTAAATGGGCATTAATAACTCTCCTTTAATCCTGGTCACAACAATAGAATTGCAGATACAAGGTTTGATTGATAAAAGAATTAACATCAGACTGATAGACCTATGGTTACCATAGTCATCCCAGTCACCTAATTTCCCTCCAATCCTCTGGAACTTCAAGTGTTCCAAGGTTTATTGAACTAATCAATATCAATGGTTCACAGAGCTCCTCGTCCAGTTCTTTTAATAAACCAAGAAGTAACTCGTCCAGACCTACTGATTTAAAGATGTCTACCTTTAGTAGCTGTTTAACATCCTCCTGCATTACTATCAGAATAAAAAGTATTTCATCATGATATATGCACACACATGACTTCCCTCCCATCTGAAATACGGAACAGAAACATTTAAATGAACATTTGAGCACTGTTATTGACTATTTTACCACTTCCATCTAGTACTGGACCAATACCATTAACATGGTTCATTCTTGTTCCCAATCTACTCAAAACTTCATTCTTATTATCCTGAACTCTGCTGGCCATTGATTTCTCCTTCACAAATCAATTTTCTACCATTTCTAGATTTTAGTTTACATTCATGAAAAAGCCAACCGACCATATATTTGTTTTTAATAGCTGCTTTCACTTCCCCTCTTGGCCAGCTTGGTGGGGTTTCTTTTGTTTTGTTTTTTAAACAAACACAATCTACTTTCTCAATTGTGCCTTTTCTAGTCATCTAGTAAAAAATTGACTGGGAGCTGCTTAATTCACATTTTGTGCATGAATTCTACCAGCTTATTTGGCTCAAATTTCAATTTTCATAAATCTGCCCCTAAAGATAAAAACAAGTATTACTGGTTTGAACTTTATATTCTTTGGGTTCACACAGAATGATCAAGTCATGGTCATTATTTGTTTTCATGGGAGGCTGATCCAGCACCAACACCTCAAAGCTACCTGAGCTAAAAAATCTCCCCCTCCTGAAATACAGTTAAAACCATTTAGGAAGACTAAGAGGAATTCTTACTACAATAGACTATCCAACCAAAGAGAAGTGGAACAAGGGAAGCTGTGCTGTGTTAATACAAAAAACATTTAAATTAAAATGAAAATTTTCTTTGTGAGTTTAGTAAAAATTTAACATATTTGATGGTGGTGATCACATAGGGTGTGTCTACACTTGTAAATTAAGTAATTTACCCTGCGTCTACACTACACTTTCCTTCAGTCGACTTAAGCAACTTGCTTGGCATGCCCCCCCCCCCCACAGAGCAGTGCAGAGCCCTGCCCACCCTCCCCCTATGCCCTGCCAGGGTCCCTGTCCCCCTTTGCCCCATTGTACCAAGGTACAATGGGGCAAAGGCTGAGCCCCCTGGCACGGGGCAAGGGATGCCCCCCGTGCCCCTGTGGACCTACCATAGGTCCCCCTAGCCCCTAGAAATTGACCTAGGCATCCAGTGTGGACGCTCTACGTCGACTTTGTAAGTTTCCCCCCAAAGTTGATTTTAATTTTAAGTGTAGACTCACTAAGTCGACTTAGTTAAACTCAACTTAAAATTACAAGTGTAGACATAGCCATAGGGTGTAATGTAAGCCAGCAATAAGTTGACATGAGTAAAACAAGAATTTAACTAACATCTTGTATGTTGTTGGTCTCAAGCCACCTGTTATTAACCTAATGAATTTGTTTTAAAATATTCACTTTTAGAGATTTAATGTGATAAGAAATTTGGTTTTTCAAATATGTGACTTTTTTCTTCTGTCTCTTTGTACCAGTCCACATTTCAGTTAGTGATGTGATGGTCTGGGTGATATTGTAAATTAAAATTACAGTCAGGTCTCACTGTAAAGAGTAAATGAGAGAGCCATTACCAACCAAGGAGATCCGTTATACAGACACTAGTAGAATCCAAAGCCTGAGTGCATCACAGCATAATGCAGCTCTTAACTTTTCCCATTACCCCCTTCCATTCATACCTCTGCAAGCTCCCGTTCATTCACACTGGCCGCAGTGCTGGCTTTCTTCCCTGAAGCATGTTCACTCTCAGTGCCATTGGCATCTCCTTTAGCATAGCTATGGACAGTAAGAACCCTGGTTTGGCCAAAAGTTTGTCTGGGCAACAGTTCAGCGGATTCCGAGTCTGAAGAAGCAGAATATGCTGGAGAGCTGGACGGAAGGCTGAAAGATGAACTCTGCTTAGAAGCCGTGAAGGCTGAGGTAGAACTGACAATATGGGGAATGGAAAGATCCAGTGCAGCTGCCTCTTGCTCTTCCTCCTCCTCCTCCTCTTCTAGTTTCACATTTTTCAGTTCTTCAAATTTAACTTCTGAAGAATCCACATAGTCTGGAACAAAGATTGCTCATGAGGTCAGGGCAGCTTGGAGACTGCCTTAAACACAACACAGTGATATTTGGGGCTGGGGGAGAAGTCAAGCACCATCCAAGAAGTTCCTGGCTTGTGCAGAGGGAACAGAATGCACAACCAGGAAGCAGTAGCTGATTTGTTCAGCGGGTCCACACGGTGCTTAGCATGCAGGATCCTACAGCAAGATATGAAGATGCTTTACTGAGTGACTGGCTCTTGCCTTTTCCTCTCTGTCTAGTCACTTGTCTAATGTAATAGAAACTCTCAAGCAAGGACCATTGAGGCACCTAATGTGTTTCTAGACAGAGGGAAATGATGAAGCCTCTGAGCTGGAAGGGCCAACTTTCTTACAGAAATCTTATTAGATACTTCCCTTTGAGGCTCCTTAGAAATAAGCAGCTCAGAGGACTGTTTCAGTCATCCAGGCAGCCACAAGACAGTTGTCTGCACCTTTGTTCTTTCCCTGCCGACTCCAACCTGCCCATGTTGGTCTCTTCCTCCTGCTCTCAACCAGAAGGCCCCCAATATCTATGGTACTAACAAAAAATCACTTAGATAAGCAACAGTGACCATGTGAACCAGTGGTGGAGGTGAAAGTGCCACACGCCTAGGTGCAAAGGACAATATCTCGAAAGCTTCCTTAAGAGGAACTCAAGAGAAGGAAACCCCAGATATACAAACATTCCAAACACTCTGCTTGACAAGGTTCAAACAGTCCTTTGTGAAACAATGTCAAACTCAAAGGACCTCTTATTTAATAGCAATGTCTCGAATTCAGCACCAGTGACTCTAATATGCCAGAGCTTTAAAGACAAACTTATCACACTATATAGTAAAGTAGAACTGGTGAGGCAATTACCTGAAACTGCAAGACCATCTTCACCCCGCTGCACAAGTTCACTAGTCTGTCTGATAGGAGGTGTTGGCACGTCCACCTCATAGTGCACAGAACTCAGCTCCTCCTTCTCAAAGGCTTCGCTCTGACTCACCTCTTGGGGCACCTCTAGGCAGACCCTGTGCCTCTTGGTTCCTATTCGGTGCTTTGGCAGACTGCAGAAAACAAATCCACAAGTGGATGACGACACAGAATACTTCAGTAAAAGGTCAGGTCAGTACCCTCAAGAAATGCCAAGTTATACGCTTCAGGATGGGAATTTTAGAAACCAGCACTGGGCAAACCATGCAGTGTCTTGGCTCTACGAAAATAGCCTTGTGTGCTCCCACTCTTCCTTCGGTTCTCTCAGTCTCACAATGCATGACTAAGAGATGCCAGGGTATGTTCAGTGATATCCCCTCCCCTTACATCAAATTCAAAGCCACCGGCTTAGACGCAAGTATTCAAAAGATATTTAATGTTAATTCCTAGTCATTGGTGCCTAAGGAATAGTTTGTACACTATCATGGCAGGTCTAACTTTGACACTGCTGGGACTTGGCCATGGAGGACGTTTCCACAATCCCAGAAGAATGCTTTTTTGTTCTGTCTCTAATATACAACATTGCTACCCAACCTCAGGCTTTGGACAGCAGTGACTTAAGCAGGTAAACCATGGTGTATCAAGTTAGTGCTGATGTCAGATCCATCATTTCTCCCCTGCCAGATACACATCAGCGTGGACCAAAACACTTCAGTGAAGAGCAAATCCTATTGTCTTCCTGAGACAGAAACCAGTCCAATCCCAGCTGCTACTGTTCCATAGAAATGTAAAGCATTCAAATACAGTAGGTTGCACTGGCTAGCCAGTGAACAGGGAGGCATTCACCACTATTTGACTTACCTCTTCTTCTCACACATGTCCACATCCTCTTTACTTGCCTCTCCCGTTTCTATTTCCTCAATGCACTGCTTTCCATTCTTGACTTTCTGAAGGAGCTCCCCCTTGAAGAACTCTGCTGCCTCTGGTGTTGGAAGAGTGTGGTCAATGGCAGTCACATCCTTCCCAGCTTTCCAGAGCTTGTAGCGATCTGGCTGGTATTTCCTCACAAAAACATCCATGGAGATTTTCACCATGTCCTTCCGACACGAGCACTGCAGTTGCAGAGAAGGCCAATTACACAAGTATTTTATTTTTCAACACCATACCACTTCACTCTTTTGTAGCTCAACTGATCCAAAGTATCTCCACGTGGTGAGACTCAATCATCAGCACTGTCCTTATATTAGAACTGGAAACTCAGTGGGCATAAAGATTAAGTAACTTGTTCAAGATTCCGTAGGAAATCAAGATTTCCGTAGGAAAGTCAGCAACAAAGACGGCATAGAATAGAGAAGAGAGCCTGAGCAGGTTGCTAGCTAAGAAGGAAAGAAACACACCAAAGTGCATCAGCCTAATGGGACAGTTACCCCCTCAGTAAAGAGGACCCCCACAATTTGCAGGTTGTCAGAGCTCCTCCCCATTTACAGAAGTTTCTGCTCTGGGCCCTTTGACATTCACATTGCAGAGGTGAAGCTTAAGCAATTTCTGCAGCTGGGACAACAATGCAATTGGGTCCAAGCAGCTTTAGCTTCAAAAGTTCTCTGCTTACTGGCTAAAATTCGACCCATCTTGCCCAGAGTTCCTACCAGGGCTAGCAAGTCCCAAGCAGGGAGTGAGTACATGGTGGGAAAGTAAGGATGGCTTACACTCTGCTGAGAGGAGATACTGTTTGGACTCAACAGGGTCTGGAGCTTCCCAAATAGAAATTTTATTTGAGCTTTCTGGCAAACAACATTCTGTTGCTTGAGGGCTTATCGACACGCAGAAGTATCACTAACTATCCTGGCAGAAAAACAACAGAGTCCTGTGGCACTTTTAAAGACTAACAGATGTGATAAATAAATCTGTTAGTCTTTAAAAGTGCCACAGGACTCTGTTGTTTTTCTACAATAGACTAACACGGCTCCCCCTTTGGAATTATCCTGGCAGAGTTCAGGCAGTACAGCTATCGAGGAGTTTATACCAGGATAGCCTAGTCCCTTAAGGAAAGCAAAATAAGTTCTATTGGTATAAAGCACCGTTATACTGATACAACGTCATCCAGACATGGGGCTGTGCCGATATAACTATTTCAGTTCAAAACGCATACACCTAGGAAAAATAGTTAGTCAGTATAAAAACTGCTTAGACTAGACCAAGCCATAATGTGCAACCTTACAGCACCAAATCAGTCTTATGCACCAGTTACAATTTCATTCAGTTGTACTCAACCTTATCAGACAGGATGGTCACATAACCCTAAGCACAATCTTGTGCAGGACAAACAGATTCCACCTATTTTAGTAAGATTTAACGTCACACATACAGATGTATAGTTTAAGTTCAGCTTGTATCATATTATATACATAGATATATAGAAAAACTATGTACAGAATTGTCCATTTACAACTTCTGCAACTAAAATGATATAAACAGGATGACAAAACGCTAATGAATTGGCCATTAGTATATTGTGTTGAAGCAGGCTGTGGGCCTTATGAAATGCTCAAGGGGAGCGTATGGCACCTGGGCTTTAGGTTGGCCACCAGCAGAACTTTAATTTATTATGCTGTAAACCCTTAATGTGATCTGACCTGATATACATAGACAGAGATCTGTGTTCCATTATTTGCTGTTCACAGCCTAAATGGGCACCAAACCACAAGAGAGGTGGCTTATTTCACTCTGCTGCCTGTAGTTATAAAAAACACATGACAGTGAAAAACAATGGTGTGTTCTAGTTAAAGTATCAGGTGCCAAAAATACACCAAAAGCAGATTTTTTCCCCCATATGCAATAAGACAGCAGACTACTTACTAATACAGACTGCTTTCCATATTCAATCCATCGAAGAGTAGCGAAGTTGGTAGATTCAGCACAGTTAAACCCATGATTAAAGCCAGCATGATAACCATATGGGAACGTTATCATGAATTCTCCAGCTTCCTGTGTCACCTAAAAGCAGAGACGCACAAAGACTGTTAACTGGTTCACAAAGCAGTTCCTGTTTTCCTGGGTTTGATTTATAAACTGCCTTTGCTCTCACTGTTTCCTTACTATCCAGGGTCCAAAGGGGGAGCTGCGTTAGTCTAGTTCACCAAAACGAACAAGGAGTCCTGTGGCACTTTTAAAGACTAACAACACGATAAATAAATTTGTTAGTCCTTAAAAGTGCCCCAGGACTCCTTGTTTGTTTTACTGCACTGGTGAGACTCACTCAGCAGTAACTAGTAAAATTGTAGTGAAGGTAAAATGACTTAGAACGTTTATTTTAAGCTATACTGGCCAGGACAACAAATGGATTCATGCCCTTCCCAGATCCCTTATTGCACTGCAATGAAATACAGTTAAAAACAGAAACAAAACTAAACAAAAACAGTGCCTCAAAACAGCATAGTATTAATTCAATGGCAGAAAGCTGTTTTCAAAACAGATGTCCTCAGCAATTCACCTGCCAACACTCATCTGCATAAACAGGCAAGGTCCAACACTCTAAGACTATGGAAGATAAAGATAAAGTGCATGCTTCTAAAACAGAAATTATTGCCACACAGGCATCATAAGAATTTATTTATTTTGCAGATTAGCTTAAATTCCTTTAAAAAAAAATGTCCCCCTTCTTCCCCTCTCAAAATTCCCCACCCTGCCTCTCAACCAACACCCTAGGAAGCCTTGGACTGCATTTGCTATACTGAAGAGCACCCGAGACACTCTCTCCTGACCTTGTCAAATGGGATGCCGTATTTTTTCAATATCAATGGAGAGATGAGGGTCATTTTGTGACGGAGAAAAGCTTCACAACTCTGTGCACTTCCTGGAAAGAAGCCTGTTTAAAGAAGCATATAAAGAGATGTTAAAGGTTGTGCTGGGGCAATCTAGAAAGAATAAGTTAATCCAGAGCTCCCCAAACTGTTTTGCAGAATACTGCTGTTCCACATGATGTGAATAGGTGTTCTGTGAAAAAATTTCAATGCTAGCAATATTTTTCCTTCTAAAATATTAAATTGCATGTATCAAAAATACTAAGGTATTTATTTGAATAGTATTTAGATTATAGGTATAATATTTATAACATTCATAACAGTATAGTTATGTGTCATGCTGAAACAGGACTCTTAGGTCAACTTTTGAGGAATATATGCAGCAATTTTTCAGTATGAGCACCCAATGCCACAGCCCCTCACCCTCCCTTCATCCCCAGACCAGCATGTATGTGCTCTATCAATATATTCCAAGCCCAAAAGTGTTCCACAGCCAAATTCATTTGGGAAACACTAACTTAATCAATACTTTTGTAGGAAATTTATTTCCCGCATAAAGTATTTTGTTTCTGGCCTAGACAAGAGGTATTCCATTCTGGGTTGCACTAACCTATACTATGAGGAAGGCATGGTCAGAAATCAGACTGGTGACCTAAGCAAATATAGATACAGGATTCAAAGGCACCCTCTATACAACAGAAGGGATGGGGTGCAGCCACCTTTCCCAAGCCCACAGAAACCTTTATCAGAAGAACAAGGACCATTTGGGCATTCTTTTCTTGTCTTTTAAGTAAATTGAAGTGACAGTACCGATGGGCATCTTCCTATTTTGGAAAGTTAAATAAGTTTTTAATATATGGCAACCAAGTGCTTATGTTGAAAATGCAGCTTTTATGAACAGAAGAGAAATTTTAGTAAGAGAGTCAAAGACGACAGCTCATGGGGATTTAATCAGCTTGCATTATTAAAACCCATAAGCAATAGCACCATTATGCAATACTTGATAATGTTAGATTATTTGTGTGTAACAAGTTAGGAATACAACTGTTTCATCACACACAGAACTACAATCCACACACCACACCAACAGTCAGGCAGAGGCCTGAAGCCTATCAATTATCCCCACAGCCCATGCAAGAGGTTGAGTATAGGATCAGGACAGAGAAGAACTGAATGATTACCTTTGGCAAGTCGCTCCAGTCGCTTCCCATGCTCTGGAGGGATGGAGTACCTGCAGGCACAAGAGCATACCAGTTAAAAAAGGAGACAAGGAAGAGTTTGGTTCTTTAAAAAAAAAATTCCACATACAACTTCAAGTATAGGAACAGTCAGCAAGACGTAGATTCCCCCCTTATCCCAACAACCTATATTGGCTCACTCAATTTTGTCTTTTCTTTAAGGACAGACAAGGGAGTTGTTGGTGAAAGGAGATTAGGTCAGTGACATAGTATTGATTTGACTGTGTTACAAACAGGAAAACAGACTGGAAACTTAAACAGCTGTTTTCCAACATGCCCAAGTTAGGAAATGTACCCAAAGACAGAGTTAGTTCGAAGTGGTATTTGAGACAGTTAGCTGCAGACAAATTACTGGAAAAGAACATTGTCTGAAACACTGGGAATACAAGAAAGCCCTTGAGTCACCAAGAGGACCTCCTCGCATATTCTCTTCTCCCCACTGGAAAAAAGTTTCCCACCTGGATTCATATGAAACGGGAGAGAGGGAAGGAAAGGAGTGCAAACTTAAATTTCACCACTGCTAGAATGACTAACTTAGGTGCCCTTCCTGGCAGATATCCATCACTGAAAAGCATCCAGCTCCAATGCTTTCTGTACTACAGAAACTACCATACTCCCGACAAGGTTTTCCAAACTGAGACTCTAAGGGGGCCATTATTTCTAAGGCATTCCTTACCATACAGTCTAAGCACTCCTAGCAAGAAATGCTCCTCTAAGCCCACGCTGGAAAAGCAGTTTCTTCACTGCAAGGCATTGGAAACTTGCAAATGCAGAAGAAAAGCATTTAGGTCAGGATGACCAGCCAGCCTTTTAAGTTACCATAAGGAGAATTTAAAGTCCCTCTCACTGTTGAGGATTTCAATATGCTAACCAGTTTAACTATCCGTCCATTAGGCTTAGCTTTATTTACTTCTGATCAAATTACAATTTTTAATCAAGCAAATGTTGCAAATTCATTCTACCTAAAATATCCCAAGAACTGATTGCGTTTCTTTAGGCAAAAGCCTGGGTTAAGTCTCTGAAGTACCTCAAACTTTGGCATATTTGTGCAGCCAAAGACAAAACGAAGAGGAAGAAGTCTGAGCTACATTCAAGAACACAGTGCAGAAGAGGTTAAGAACACAAAGCACTAGCATAGGATGCAGGAGTCTCCCTGCGTATTCCTTTCATGTGCTCCATATCTTCTATTTTTCAGAAACAGTTTTTAACTCTTCTGGCTGCAGTAATAAATTGCACCACTCAAACACCACCACCATGAACTTCCACAATTCATTATAGATGGCTGTTAGGGTGAATCAATCAAGTTTAAGATGCCAACTTAATTCCTTCCATTGACCACCTTAAACATAGCAAGGGGAAAGGCTTTTCAGGTACGCCTGGTATAGTTTAGCTCAACAGTTCTCATCCTTTTGTTCCAGGACTACTGGGTCTACATGCAGCTCCTGCTGGTCGTTTTGTGCTGGCTCTCATTCCCAACTGGGAAGCTGGATTAAAAGAGCAAAAAAAGTACGTGTTTCTAATATCACTGTCACAAAAGCAATTGTCTGTAGTTGCTACAGGAATGATATGTGCCTGTGAACGGAAGCAGGATGAATCACTATTAAGATGTGATCCACACTGTCAGAGAGTTTAAGGACCCCTGATTTACCTACATACTCTGGCCTTAAACAGTCAGCAAAATTCAACAAAGGTGTGAGATTCACTCACCTGCCCTCTACCAAGACCAATGACAAAGAACAGCTACTTTTCACCGATCGGCCATAAAGTGGTTTACCCTCTCTGATGTACGTACTATACTGCTAGATGTAGTTTTGCTCTTACAGGAGCATAGACCATTCATCCTAAAATGAATATTTTGAGTGGCTCTATATCTAATATTAGTGACCTGCAATCCTGGAAAGTAATCAAACCAAACATTCAAGCTCTACTGCAGAATCCAGCATTTGCAATCCTGTTGTCAGTAGCCTGAGGAGATTGGAAAAACAAAACAAGAAAACCCCAAACACCCTGGTATTTTCCTATAATGTCTATCCCTTGTTCGTTCACCTGCCCCTCCTCATTTAACAATGGACTCCAATTCTTCATGGTGTTCTCTTTCTATTGAATCTTGGAGGTGGCCCTAGTAAACCTTACCATGACTTTGGTTCTCCGAAGTGCAAGTAATTAATACTGTAGAGGTCCATGTCCTCAGTATGCCAGGCAAAGGAGGTTTTCCACATGCCAAAGTAGAGGTAAGGGGTATTCACGCCCTCAATGGTTATGCCACTTTCATTCTCCACTACATCCAGGATGGTGTTCAGCCGGCCAATATTCCATTCATGTATATGCTACAAAACATGGAGTTCATATGAAAAAGAATTAGCAAGGACAAAAGCAATATGTTATCAGGACATCAGCTATACAAGACTGGCCCCGACACTCATCTGCATTTTGCAATGTGTTTTTCAATTCTGCTGATCAATCTGAAGTCTTCGCCTCCCAGTGACTTTTCTCCTTCTGTTCAAGTAAAGTCTCATTTTGCATTAGCCTATGGTTAATTCCTACTAGTCACTCCCCCCCATTAACATTCCAGCATAAAGGCCAGAGAGGGTGAGTGTGCCATGAGAATGAAATCCCCTAGCCTCTAAAAACAAACACTTCTGCCAATGTGGGTGTCTCACCCCACAAAGCGGTGGAAAGTTTGCACCACCACCCACTGTCCAATAAGTAGAGGACTTCAGTATCCAGAACTGTCATGTTCTCCTTCCTACTACCGTGTTTCCTTCCAAAGCTCTCTTAAGAGGTGGAATAAACTATCAGTCAAAATGAGGCTGCATTATTATGCACTCAGCTGTGATGGTTATTGTCACATTAGTCATCAAATTAGTCCACCATCACCTGGTTTCCCAAAGTGACAGTCCCAGTCCACCCATCATGGGCAGAGCTTCAGGCTGGGGAGGTAGGGGGGCCACCACCAAGCAACAAAACCAAGTGCTGCGTCCAGGTTGCTTTCCCCATGTGGGCTGGATAAAGGGAGGCTGGGAGAGTAGCTCCTGGTATCCCACATGGGAACCTGATCAGTGTGCCTGATGCAGCTGCTCACCTCCCCTGCCAGGAATACAGAGGAACATTCTGGGGATGGAGACAGTGACACCAGCTGCTCTGTGCAACCAGATGATTCTCCCCCTGCCTTCAGCTTCAGGCAGGTGTGATTCTCAGTACCTGCCAACTACTGGCTATCAGTGACCACACACGACAGAATGGGCCAGCCCACATGCAGCCACAAGGAGTGAAATTGCTCCCACAGTGCCAACTGGGCCTCAGAGCAGCACCATCCTCCAACATATCCCTCTCTGCACCCTGAGCTACCCCTTCCCTGCCTGCACACAGCCCCAAGCTACCCTCTGAGCTGGCTGAAAGGCCGAAAATTGAAGATGAGGTCAGGCTGAGCCTCATTAACACAATGTCCTTCTTGTGCAAGGAGAAACAGGCACATCCATCCTATTAAAACTCCTCCTGGTCTGCAAGTTATTGTATATTTTTATTTACAATTTTATTCTTTTCTCATTAGTAGAGAATTGTCTTTACTTACAGAGCACAAATTCAAATTTCACACTAAAAAATTGAAAACATTCAAAGTTGAACAATTGTTTTGATTTTAAATCACAACACTATTTTAACAATTTTATTAACACTTATTGTTAAAGTTTTGTATAAAACTATTTTCCCTGTCTGACCACCACATTTTGCTCTCAACATTTTAAAAAAATGTCATTTGACTAAAATGGTTTGGTTTCGAAGACCCTGAAGCATTTAAAGTGCCTATTGGTAGGGATTTCAAACACTGCAATCGTTTACATTAAAGTGATAAGGAAAGGCACACTGCTTATTTACAGTGATATAGTTCATATGTATGTAATAACTAAAATAAATAATTTCCCTCAAGAAGTGTTAAGAGCAGGCCATTGAACCTATTGCAGCCGCACAGATGGGCTGCAGGGGAAAAAGTATGGGAACCCCTGGGCTTTCAAACAAAAAGAGTCCCCCATCGAACTGTGTACAGCAGTGGGATGCATAGGTGATACATGCTCCCTGCTACTCTCCATTTCAGGCTCCTTTATGTCCATGAGTACAGGAGCACCATTAAATCAGTTTTGTGCCTTCCCTAGGCTTGTATTTTTAATTAATTTTGGCTCCCAGGGGTGTCCGACTATATCACAATAATGCACTAATGGATGACTAAACAAATATTCTCAGTGATATGTCTTATAGTTTGCCTAAACAATCTTGGCAATACAATAAACTGACTACATTTCCCAGATAACACCTTTCAGAACACATAAGTCTGTTATGAACTTCATTAACACCCTCCAAAACTTCGCAGAGCTGAATGCTAGGGTGGAGTTTCTAGGATAATCCCTATCAAGATTTCCAAGGCTGATTTTGCTACTAAAAGACAAAGCATTTTCCCTCACCGTCTCATAGAGTGTGCCATTAACATCAGCACCATAGATGGGTGCATTGAAAGTGAGGTTCTTCCAGTATTTCCGCTCAAGGTCTTCAAATTCGGGGTTTCGGGGTGTTCAGAATATTAAAAAAAAAAAAAAAAAAAAAAAGCCATGTTTCATTAATAAAAACCTATGCAACTCAATACATTAGAGTTTACAGCAATATCTCAGAATTAAGACAATGCAGGTAAAAGGCTATATTAAAAAATTAATAAAAAAGTAGAGGCAGCATCTATCATATCGCCCAGTGGCTAGGACACTGAATTGGGAGTTAGGGGACCTGGACTCTATTTCCTACTTTGCTATAACCTGTTATGTGACTGGGAGCAAGACACTTCACCTCCATGCCGGTGTTTCCTCTCCCATTCTTTGTACGGTATCAAGCGAAATAGGACCCCATCTTAGCTGGAGCCTGTAAGGGCTACTAATACCCAGGTTAACTCTCTCAGCAAGTTACAAGCTTTGCAAAGCACCAGTTTCTTTACTGTTTAAAGGAATAAACTGCACCCTACAATATGGAGTAATGAACATTTAATTAGCTCTTTTAGTGTTTAAGCCACACCTTGTTGAGGGAACGATATCCTAAGAAGTCAGTTTACTAACAATCAATTTATTTCTTAAAGTAGTGGTAACATGCAAGTTTAGTTTACTTTTCACATCTCTCTCCTCTAGAACAATGGAAAGTAATAAGAATGTCACTTTCTGGGTCTCTAGAACTAGCATTGCAAAGCAACATTTGGGATTTTAAACGCTGCAAAGAAATGGTTAAAATTCTATTTCAGTCTTAAGTGACAACAAAAATAGCATTGTTGGGTTCCACATTTGTGGTTTTTCTGTAACCACTACAGAAACATTTATTTCTCATTTCCAGCTCTACAAACTACATGCAATTGCAGACGCTAGATGCAGTGTGCAGGTGCCAGGTGGTGTTGGAAGCCTATGGTTTATATGTGATCATGCTAGATAATCTGATGGGCCTTTCTGGCCTTAAAATTTATGTGGGGCCTGCAGGTCAAGCTGCCTCCTTTCTTTCTTGTAAATCAGTTTTGAAACAGAAACAAACACAAAAATGTCATGATGGCTAAACAGATTAAAACAAGCCATTACAGGCAAAGATGCATCCTTGAAAAACTGAAAGTCAAATCCTACTACAATAGAAAGGAGCATAAATTCTGGCACACAACTAGGCAGGTCAAAAAAGAATTTGAAGAGTAACTAGCAAAAGACAAGTTCCAAAGGGGGAGCCGTGTTAGTCTAGTTCAGCAAAACAAACAAGGAGTCCTGTGGCACTTCTAAAGACTTAAGCTTTTGTGGGAGAAAAATCCCACTTTCTCCCACGAAAGCTCATGTGATAAAAAATGTGTTAGTCTTTAAAAGTGCCACTAGACTCCTTATTTGGTTTAGCAAAAGACAAAAACTAACAGCAAAAATTAAGTACATCTGAAGCAGGAAATCTGCCAAATAATCACTGGGGCCACTGGACAATCAGGGTGCAACAGCAGCACATAAGAAAGACCAGGCTGTCATAGAGAAACCATGTGAATTCTCTGCATTAGTCTTCACTGCACAGGATGTGAGGGAAATTCTAAAACCTGAGCAATTCTTTTTAGGTGATAACTCAGAGGAATTGTTCCAGATTGAGGTGTCAGCAGAGAAGGTTTGGGAGCAAACTGATAAGTTAAACAGTAATATATCACCAGGTAGTCACCTAAGAGTTCTGAAGGAACTCATATATGAAACTGTAGAACCACTAACAGTGGTATTACTTAAATAAGTCTCCGAACCAGATGACTGGCAGAGAGCTACGGTCATGCTGATCTTTTAAAACATGCCCCTGAGGCAATCCTGGCAGTTACAAAGCCAGCAGCCTTAATTCAGCAGCAAGCAAACTGATTGAAACTATAGCAAAGAACAATTATCAGACAGATGAACATAACATGCCAGGGAAGAGTTAACAGGGCTTTTATAAAGGAAACTCATGCCTCACCGATCTGTTAGAATTCAGGGAGGCGGGGGGAGGCTCAAACAAACATGTGGACAAGGATGATCCTGTGATATAGTATTAGATAGACTTTCGGAAAGCTTTTGACAAGATCCCTCACCAAAGGCTTTTACTCCAAGTAAGCAGCCATGGGATAAAAGAGAAGGTCCTCTCCTGAATCAGTAAATGGTTAAAAAATAGGAAACAAAGCACAGGAATAAATCATCTTTTCAGAATGGAGAGCAATAAATAAAATCTGTACAGGGACCAGTGCTGTTCAACGTATTTATAAATGATCTGGAAAAAGATGTAAAAAAGGGCAAAATTTGCAGATGATTCAATACAAAAAAAACCCCAAACAAAAACAAAAAACCCTCAAGATAGTGAAGTCCAAAGCAGACTGCAAAGAGTTACAAAACTGGATGACTAGACAACAACATAGCAGATAAAATTCAAGGTTGATTATGAGAAGTAATGCATACTGGAAAACATAATCCCAACTACATGTACAAAATGATGGGTCTAAATTAGCTGTTAGCATTCAAGAAAGATATTGGAATCATTATGGATAATTTTCTGAAATCATGTCCTCAGTGTGTAGCAGCAGTCAAAAAAAGCTAACAGAATGTTAGGGGCCATTAGGAAAGGGATAAATAATAAGACACAAATATCATAATGCCTTTATGTAAATAAATGGTGCACCTGTATCTTGAATACTGCATGCAGATATGGTCACTCCATGTCAAAAAAAGGTGTATTAGAATTGGAAACGGAACAGAGAAGTACAACAAGAATGATTATGGGTAGAAAACAGCTTCCTTACAAGGAAAGATATAAAAGACTGGGACTAGTCATCTTAGAAAAGAAATGACTAAGTGGGGATATGATAGATGTCTATAAAAGAATGGATATGTGGAGAAAAAGGAATTAAGTGTTATTTACCCCCTCACAACACAAAAAACAGGGGTCACCCAAGGAAATTACTAGGCATCAAGTTTAAAGCCAGCATAAGGAAGTACTTCTTCACACAATATACAACCAATCTATGGGTTTTAAAACAAAAAGTTAATGGAAGGTAGATCCGCCAATGGCTATTAGCCAAGATTATCAGGGATGCAATGCAGGCTCCAGGTATCCCTAAACCTCCAACTGACAGAGGCTGGGACAGGATTACAGGGGATGGATCACTCAATAATGGCCCTGTTCTGTTCAGTCCCACTGAAGCATCTGGCATGGGTCTCTGTTAGAGTTGGGATACCGGGCTAGACGAACCATTGGTCTGACCCTAGATGCCCATTCTTATGTAGTAAAGGTTCTCCAGGCCAAGTTACGCTCTCACCAACACTTGTGCAATTCCATTGTCTTCAGGACTAACCGGAGTGTAGCAAAGACTGAAGAGATCTGTTAATTAATATATCATTTTAAAAGAGATTTTTGCTATCACTGAAATGTTCTTTAAAATTAAAAAAACCACATCTCTACCCAAGGGCGTTCATTTAACTATACAATAAAACGGAGAAAAAGCTATGTGGTGGTAACATGCATAAGCCCCACAGATCTCAAAAAACTGCAGGGATAAACTCTTACTTATCACTATTTGCAATTCTTCTAAATTCCCGGACAGTCATGGCCTTCTTCTGGATGTTGTACTGTGTGAAGAGACCAGATTGTCCAGTCACCACTTGCTGAATTGGAGCTGGGATGACCAGTTCATCAATGTCATCGTAGCACGTTCGAGGTCTCCATTCCTTTGGAGGAATTACCTGACGGTTCACAAAATAAAAAGGTAAAAATATCAGAAAACCTGGCAATTCAACAGAAAAGAGAAGGCTTATCTAGAGGACAATGATCGTTTAGTCTGCAAGAGTTCTAAGGGATGAATTTAACAGGAGGAGGAAGACAGAATTACGGTAACAGTAAAGTTTGCCAAGTCTGTGATAAAGAGCCACAATGCGAGGTTAATTATACTAGGCTATCTTCCTGTACACAGCGCTGTTCTAGTCAGGCTGGTCCCAGGATATTGGAGACACGGGGGGAGAAGCTGCACCTTGTATTGGACCAACACCTGTTGATTAGAGACAAGCTTACACACAGCTCTTCTTCAGGGCTCTGTGGCTGTGTGTAAGCAGGAAGGCGTCTCTAACTCCCCACTAAAACGTGGTCCATGACCTCCCCCCGCCCCGTGTCCCTGTCCCGAGGCCACGGCAGCGCTCCCACCCCTGGCAACAGCTGGCCGGCATCGAGACAAAGAGAACGGCCTCCGCTCGCCGGGCCACTGGACGGGGATCCTGGGAGCTGCACCGAGAAACCACCGCCTCCTGGGCGGGGGCCGCACACGCCGGCATCAGCGGGGCACTCAGCGGGCCAAGACGTGGCGGCCTTTCCGGCCCCGCCCCGCAGCCTACAGACCAGCGGCGCCTCGGGGGCGGCGACACGAGCTCCCCGCACCAGGCGCAGCTGAGGCCCCCCGAGCGCGCGGCGAGGCTGCTGGGGCCGGGCCGGGCCGGGCCGGGCGGACGTTTCGCAGCGGCCTAGGGGCCGGGCCGGGCCGGGAGCCGGGGCCTCACCTTGGCCAGCCCGGCGCGGTGCGCTCCCTGGGCCTCGATGTAGGCGACGTAGCGGCCGAAGTCGCGGAACTGCTCCGCCGTGGGCCGGAAGGTCATGATGCGGGCGCCGGGGTTGAGGCTCTCCAGCTCCGAGGCCATGTCGGCTGCGGGGGGCGGAAGGAGCCAGTGAAGGGGCCGGGCCGGGCCCGCGCCGCTCCCGACACCCCCGGCCGCCGCCCGCCCTCAGGCCGCCTCCAGGCCCGAGCGAGACCCGGAGGGAGAAACAAGAGAAAACAGCCCCCACCTCCTACCAAGCCCCTATCCCATTGGTGGGGCAGCGTCGCTGCGAGCCAATCGCCACGGGGCCCGCCCAGCCGCGCCGCCTCATTGGCTGAGACTCGCTGCCACTCAGGCCCCTCAGCGTCGCCCCCACCGCGGCCGAATCTCTCCCCCATCCCGAAACCAGTTCTGGCGCGGATGGATATACGTTTGCGCGCGAACGAATTGCGAACGTAAATTGAAATTATGGGGTGTGGGTATTCCTCCGCTAGGAGCGCTAAAGAATCCCCCAGAGCCGCTTCGCACCGTCCAGCCTCCTCCTCCCCTCGCCAGCGGTCTAAGCCAATCACAGCGCAACCTGAGATTCCAACCAATCGGAATAAGCTTCCCCTAACGGGGGCCTGGAGGAGCTAGCCAATCAAAGACGAGGGGAGGTGGCTGTTGCTAGGCAGGTTACCGAGGCTCCCGTAGGCGGGCTGTTACTAGCAGTGCTGATCCGTGCCCTGCATGGGGGCCGGCTGGGCGGCAGGGGGCGCTCTGCGCTGCGGGGCCAGGCTCCGCCCTGTGTCCCTCGGCGTTGCCATAGCGACATGGCCTAGGCCTCACCTGCCCAGTCCGGGCGGGGCACAGGCCAGCGGGAGTCGGGGACCTGCGGCCCCAGCAGCCGGGGGCGGTGTCCAGCTGGGGCCGCCCCGCCCCTGCGCCCGCGGGCCGGGACCCTGGTCCCCTGCACTGCCGTAGCCCCGCCTCGGGCCTCACTTAGCGCGGGGGGGCGGCCGTGACCTGTCCCTCCGTCCCGCCCCGCCCCCCGGGCTGGTCCCCGCCCCCTCCGTCCTGCCTCCCCGCCCCCCCCGGGCCAGTCCCCGCCCCCTCCGTCCTGCCTCCCCGCCCCCTCCGTCCTCCCCCTCCCCCCGGGCCGGTCCCCGCCCCCTCCGTCCTGCCTCCCCGCCCCCCCCGGGCCAGTCCCCGCCCCCTCCGTCCTGCCTCCCCGCCCCCTCCGTCCTCCCCCTCCCCCCGGGCCGGTCCCCGCCCCCTCCGTCCTGCCTCCCCGCCCCCCCCGGGCCAGTCCCCGCCCCCTCCGTCCTGCCTCCCCGCCCCCTCCGTCCTCCCCCTCCCCCCGGGCCGGTCCCCGCCCCCTCCGTCCTGCCTCCCCGCCCCCC
>ML685977.1:1400592-1421888 GCA_007922175.1 Pelusios castaneus
CCCCCCCCCGGGCCGGTCACCGCCCCCTCCGTCCTCCCCCTCCGGGCCGGTCCCCGCCCCCTCCGTCCTGCCTCCCCGCCCCCTCCGGGCAGGTCCCCGCCCCCTCCGGGCCTGTCCCCCGGTCCCTGGCCCGCCCCCCGCCTCCCGCGGGCCCTATCCCCCGGCCCGCCCCCAGCCCCTGCCCCCAGGGCTGCCTCCCCCAGCCCCTGTCCCCCGCCTCCCCCGGGCCCTGTCCCCCGACCAGCCCCCCTCGAACAGGCGAATTTCCCCGAGAGGTGCCCCAGATTCCGACCCAGCTGTCCCCCCCCAGCGCCATGTGCGGGGACTGTTCGCCTTGTTCCGAGGACCCCTCTGGTGGCTGGTGGGGCCTTGGCGCCTCTCCCACCTGGAGAACAGGCCAAGCCCGGCCTTGCCAGCCGCAGAGCTTGACCCCACGCCTGCAAAGCCTGGTGGGTTGTGAGCGGGGCGCCCCCTCTCCCCAGTCCCCCTCTCCCCAGTCCCCACACCCCCTCTCCCCAGTCCCCCTCTCCCCAGTCCCCAGCCCCAGCCCTGCAGGGAGCGACAGCAGCACCATCCCTGGCAACGCGCCCGCTGCGCTTTGGGCCATGGTGCTGTCCAGAAAAGTCTGCCTGTGAAGCCGGCCGGGTCTGGCTGTCAGGAGGTGCGGGGGGATTGTTCCCTGACCCCCTGTACCGCCCACTCAGCTGCCGTCGGTGTAACCCAGCGCCCATCGCGGGCGGACACGTCAGTGCCACTCGCCCACTGCGCCGCCCGGGCCCTGAGCAGTCACCCCCGTGTCGGTGTCCTGCACACACTACAGCCACGTCGCCAGGAGACAGGCCCGCTCTGCAGCCACCCAGGAGACATCTGTGCCGGGGCTGTAGGTAGCAGAGCCAGGGGCCAGTCCTGTGACCGACCCTGACACCCTGCGCCCCACAGGCCTGGGCCCTGGAGACACCTGGGGAGGTGCTGCTCAGGCAGGGACTGGGAACAGCCTCGTGGCAGCTGGGGCCAGGGAGACAGTGGAATGGTGTCAGGCGAGGCAGCCCTGCGCTGTTTCGGGTCACCGGCCAGAGCCGAGTGCAGGGTGGGGCCTGGGCGCTGTAGCAGCCATGAGGACAGAGGGGAAAAGCACCTTCCGTAAGGGAGGGCGCTGAAATGAAATGATGGGCATTTGGCCTGCTGGGCCGAGGCTGGTGCTGGCCCCAATCGAAGAGCTTGGCATGGTTTGTTGGCAGCTGGCAGCCCAGCTGGGTGAGAACCAGATGGTACTGGGCTGAGTCACAGCAGCGTGGGCAGCTGTACCGCCCAGCGAGCCTCGATGAGGAGTGAAGATGCAGTCAGGCAGCCCAAGACGAGGAGATTGCAGGATGCAGGTGCCCCCACGCCAGGTGCTGTGAGCAGGGCTGGCCCCCAGGAGGACAGGGACATGCTCTGCTTGAGCTGCGGGAGTCACCGAGTGAGGTGGGGGGAGGCAGGGAGCTATGCACCCAGTGGCCTCACTAGCATGGGCTGGGTGGGACACAGCATGTGCCCACGGCGCACGACACACTGAGCCTCAGAGATGCCTTCCCAGCTGTGCCTGCGGATCCAGGGGTGCGTGGTTGGATACGTCCTCTGGCCCATTAACACTGAGCGCACCATGGCAGAGCAGCTGTGTCCGCATTGGGTCATATAGGATCATAGGGCTGGAAGGGACCTCCGGAGGTATCTAGTCCAACCCCACTAAATCATCATGCGCTACCCGGCTGCTAATCCGTCCTGTCTTGTGCACCTCTGCGATGGCAGCCGGCTTGTTTATGCCAAGGTGGAGACTGGGCACTCCCCTCTGCCAGGCAGTTCCCACTGCTCCCAATTCACTCCCCTTCGAGCTCCCTCTCCACCTTCAGCACAGCTCCCGGGCCCCCAGCGCCTGACATCGTATGTAGCCAGGCAGTTCCCCTGTGGGCTGTGGTTACGCTTTGTGTCAGCCCCGGGACAAGAGTGGCACTGTGGCTCTTTGATGCTTTCTGCTGCCTCTGCAGAGGGCAAGGTCTGTCGCCGAGACTAAAGCTCAGAGCATGAGAAATGCCGACACTCACCTGCCAAGCCTCTGGTAGGGTCCAGGCCCCCTTCTGCCCCGTCTGGCAGTCATCACCCCATTTTCCCTGCTCGTCTGTTCTCAGCCAAGGACATGCAGCTGCCTCCTGGCCTAAGCGAGCGGGCAAGTGGCTGGGAGGAGAGGGGGGTGGAGTACCGCAAGGGGGACTCTGAATACAGCGCCCAGCCTTGGCCACTTGTGGCTCTGGGAGGGAGCTGACGAGGGCCCTTGCCAGAAAGCCCCTGGCTTCCATTTACTGCTGAACAAACAAGGCAGCAAGACCAGCTTGTATGAAACCCGATTATTCAAATTTATTAACATCAAGAATTATGCAATGATGCTGTAGATTTTTTTATTAACAAATAGAAAACAGACTGTATACAACAGTGACCCCTACGGCACTATGCATCCACAAGGTAAAAATGAATGTGTCCTGCAACGTCACCAACCCTGGATTGCTGATTTCAAGGTAGCTCATTCTTAACATTCGGAATACATCGGCTAATACAATTAGATCCCCGCCACCACCGTGATTTAGAACTACGCACTCGAGAGGGCTGCTCTTCCCGTCTTTAGTGCAAGCGCGATATAAGGAGTAGTAAGATATAGTACCATTAAATTACGCCCCGTGGACTCGCCACATCGATTCATTAGAAGGTCCTGAAGTAGCAGAAAGTACAATATTCTAATGACTTGAAACATTTGCAGGAGAGCAGAAATTACAGATACCCCAACCGCCAAAATGGTGGGCAGCCCCCACTGCCCATCCCTGAAGTTCCCCAGGTTCCAAAAATAGCCTGAGCAGCCCCTTCGGGAACTGCCTGGGTGTGCTCCTCCCTTCGCCTTCGGAAATGCTCTGATGCATTCGTGGTGAGTTGCCTCGGCAACGGGACGGCACCTGCTCACGCACAATCGCAGAAAGGGACGGTGTTGTGTCAGCCCCAGGATCAGTGCTTACCTGCCCTGCCCCTCCCCAGTGAGACACAGACTGGGAGTCTGGGATTGTGGGTCTCAACGCAGCAACCACGACAAGCCACGTCATACGGGGATCTGCCACCACACGTGGGCAGCGAATGGGTTTAACGCACGTTATAGGATGGGACAGTTGGGAGCCTGCAATGGAGTTGCCTCGCCTGTGGCCCCACGTCCCTTCCCCTGCACAGGAAATACGGGGAAACCAGCTACATAACTAGTCAGTAGCTTGGTTCCAGTTCTGGGAAATTTTCTGTTCTCCAGAGGGTTAAAAGCGGCCTCTAGGGACCAAGAGGGTCTGGAACCACGTCCAGTCACTCGCTGGCGTCATCCCGGGCTGCACTAAAATGGGCAGCACCGCCAAGGGCAGGGCGGAGCCAAACAAGGGAGAAGGGAAAGAAGAAAAGCAAAAGTAAATTAAACCCCAAAGGCCTGACGGATGCAGGTCTGCCCCAGCCAGATGACAGGACTAGCAAAGGAAGAGAAGATTATAAAAACACAAGGAACTATGGTACAGATAAAAAAAGATCCCGTTCCAGCCACCTAAAGCCTGGCTGTGAAATGCAGTCGCGTGAGGGGGCGAGAGATGCAAGTGAGCAGAAATTTGAGTGGACCCTGGAACCCTGTGGGTCGGACTCCCAGTGTGGGGCAAGCTCCCTGACTGCAGTGGTCACAACTGGTTGGTCATGGGAGGGCTGCTGCCTGGACATGACTGAGGAGTGGGTGGCTGTGGCTCAGAAGGCCCCGTCTCCGTTCCCACTGCGACGGGGAAAGCACTCGTTACGTTGCATAGTGATCAAAGCTGCCGAGATACTCCAGCGCCGCTCTGTAGCACAGCTGGTACTGGTCCTGTGAGGAGAAGGGCAGCGTGTGAAGGGAGGAGAGCCTCCCCAAGGGGTGTGCAGTTCCAGAGGCCGGGTGGCCTGGAGTTTAGTGCACCAGAGCCTGCTCACGGCCCACCAGGCCGGGGACTCAGTGGTGGGATTTCAGGACGGGGCCTGGATCCCCACAAAGCCCAGGCTGAGGGGTGGCGGGCGTTTGCAGGGTGGAGGAGAAGGGACCCCAAGGAGCCGGTGTCTCAGGATGGGGAGCCCGCTGGCAGGAGCATGGGCTGGCCCTGAGCAACGCGCCTGCTGCCCACAGACAGGGGGGCCCAGGGCTCCCAGCCAGCCCCACTGCGGCGCCAGCCGCTCCCTCCCGGCACGTCACAAGCAGCCCAGAGAGACGAGCCACAAACTGGCCTGGTGGCCCGGGGTGGGGAGCCCAGCCTGCTGGGCGGTGCTGGCTCTACTGAGTGCTGCCGTAGAGAAGACGGGGAGTCCAGGCCCCACCCCAAGGCCTTCTCCCCTGGGGTGGCAACCCCTGGCCAGCCTGGAGACCGGGACCAACTGGCAGACTCAGCTCTGGGCCCCGGGCTGTGAATGCTGCCTCTCCTTTGCCAGGCTGCGCCCGGAGCCAGCTCCCAGCTTGGGGCACGTAGGCACCTACCTCTGTCTGCACCATGGCCGGTCGCTGCGTCCGCAAGGTCTTCACTGTCTGGAACATGTCGACCACCCCCTCGTAGCGCATGCGCTCCAGGACGATGCTGAGGGTGATGAACACGCCCGTGCGCCCCACTCCGGCACTGAGCACATGGGGACAAGAGGGGCTGTTAGCAGGGCCGCCCCTGGGCCTCCGGAGCGCACACGGCAGGTCCCAAGGAGAGCGACTGGTTGGGGACGCACGGCCCCCTTGCTTAGTGCTGGCGAAGGCACCCACGTGGGGCCTGGCTCACTCCAGCCAGGGGTGGGCACGGGGCTGACAGAGGCTCTTTCAGGTCCCTCTGGTTCCCGTCCCCCTGCCGTGCGGGTGCCAGCCAGCTGCCCCACATCCCGGCTCTGCCAGAGGGGGCCTGCTTCGCTCCAAGGCCCCGTCAGGGCAGCTGGCTCCGTCCGCGCTCACCTGCAATGCACCGTGATGGGCCCATCCTGGCCGAACTGCTCCTTGGTTTTGTGCACCTGGCCGATGAAGTCGATAAAGCCCTCCCCAGTCTTCGGCACACCCTGCTCGGGCCAGTCCGTGAACTGGAACTGGCGGATGGTTCGTGACTGCCCGTCCTGCGAGAGAGAAGGCGCCTGTTTGGGTGCTGCTCGCGGGCTGGGATGCAGACCCCGACCAGGCCCGAATCTGGGCAGAGTTTATCCCCCGGGCTGTTCTGGACCTGCCTGTTCGCAGTGGCTGCTCCAACCTAGAGCATGGAACGGAGCGGACTGGGCAGTGCGCTGCAGGGAGAAGGGGCCCTCAGTGCCAGGATGTCCAGCCCCAGCTTAGGAGGCTGTGCCTGGCGTATTCACCCCCAGCCCAAGGGAAGAGGGTGCTGCCACTCTGCCCACTGCTGGGGTGGTGGGAAGGACATGGGTCCCAGCGGGCCTCCCCAGACGCTCCCAGGCCACCGAGTCCTGCCCTGAGACGGGGAGACAGCTGCCGAGCCCACGGGGCCGCATCCTGATCTCTCGCTGGCGGAGGAGGTGCCGAGCCAGCTACATGAGCGATGAGAGGGACCCACCGGCTTCCCTGGGGGCTTGGCACTTACCCTGGCGTCCGTGACCTTGAACTCACGGAGGATGTACTGTGGCATGTTGTACTCGGCCATGGGGTCCACCACGAAATACTGGTACCGGGCCGAGCGCTCCGCGGGCCAGTACTGATGGCACTTTTCCTGCAGCAAGGAGCAAAGCCATGTTCCCCAGGGTGAGCTCAGGCATCCTGGCCCGTGGCCCAGCTCCACTCACTCGAGATGGGCTGCCGCCCTCCAAGTGAAGACCCAGGGAAGGCAGGCGTCTCCAGCGGGCTCCAGCCTGGCACAGCAGGATCTGAGGCCACAGGCTTTTCTTCCTGTTCTCTGGCTTTCCCCAGACCCTTGCCGCTTCGGCCGTGAGAGCAAGCTCCTCCGCTGCTGGTGTGTGTCCCCCATCACAGCCATCGGCCACCTTCTGCACGGGGTGCTGGCAGGCCGGGCGAGTCCCAGTTCCCCCACCCTCCTCCATTGCAGGGGCAACAGCTGGGCTCTCACCAGCCGGCCAGAGACAATCAGACGGGCAGACTCAGAGCAGGCTGTGTTGTGAGGACAGGGACTGAGGCTACTAGAAACAACCTGCCCAGGCAGCCTGCATGTTCCCAGCCCTGGCCTGCCCCACCCCACCCCACTCTCGCCTGGCCTGGCCCCCACAGACACCTCTTGCCCAGGCAGTGCTGGACGGTCAGGAACAGAGACGTGTCTGCCTGCGTCCTCCCTCTCAGGCAGGGAGCCAACGAGAGCTCCTGCAGCTGCTGGCCCAGGGCCCCACCCAGGAGCCAGCTGGGCTGGGAAGGGCTTTGTGACCCAGCAGATGACTGGCAGCATGGTGCCCCAGCCCCCTTACCCGGCCCATCTCGCGCAGCTTGGTCAGCATCACCACGATGGTGGAATTGTGCTCCCACAGCATCCGCCAGAAATCCTCCGTGGTCTCCGCCAGGGGCCCCTGCGTGGCAATGTAGGCTTTCTGCTGCCTGCAACACACACAAGCCCCTCAGAAGAGCCAGCGAGGGCTGCCCCACACTGCGTCTAACCCACACAAGGCAGAGAGCTGGGCACTGGCTGTGTGGAAGCTGGGAGGCAGGTCAGGCGAAGGGAAGGAGCGTGTCCTGTGGGAGGGACCGCGTGCTGCACATGCCAAGGCCTGCGTGCGCTGGACTCTGGCAGCCGTGGAGGGCCAGGAATCCTCTGCCCCTCACCAGCCCCACACCCGGCTCCATGGCCGCACTTCACGTGACCTGTGGGGACCGTGTGGCGCTGGCACCCGGGGAGTGGACAAAGGCCAGTGTCTGAGAACAGGACAGGCAGGCCTGGCCCCGGGCACTTCACGAACCGGCCCTCAATTTGCTCCCCCAGGGTCATCCAGCCATTGCCAAGGCCAGGCGTGGGGCAGGTGCCGCAGCTCTCTGGGGGCTCTGAGGCATTCCACTGGCGAGCTGTCGTGCCAGGAGAAGCCCACTGGTTCCTCGGTACGGGCAGGGCCAGGCTGGGACCAGGAGACTGCGGAGATGTGGCCAGTAACGAGGAGCCGTTCACGTCTCCACCACTAAGGGGCCCCGTCGCACTTCCCATCCCCAAATCCCTCTGGCATTTCATCTCCACCGGTGCTAAAAATGAATGAATCTGTTGTAGGACAGCTGTAACGCGCGGGGTGGAGACGGATGCTGCTGCACGGTGGATTTATAAGACATCCTAAAAACAAAGAGTAAAGATGCAGGAAGAGACAAGGCAGCCAATAAAGATTCAGCTTTAGTGGTGTCTCTGGCAGCTGGGGCCAGTTGATCCTGTCAGATAAAGTTTAGAAAGATGGCTTAGTTCAAAGGAGGGGACAGGAAGAGGTAAGAGAGCCCCGCAGGGAGGGGGCAGGCAGGCCAGGAACGGGACTGTGGGCCATTCCTCCACCACCTCTCCTAAGACGTTGGCCAGACACCAGCCGCGGCACGGCCCATGGAGACTGGGAGCTGAAAGTCAGCCCGGTTTGGAAGCCTGAGTTTGCGCTGGCTGCAGGGCACAAGAGAGACACGAGCTCTGCCCGCTGGCATCTCCTGGCTCCATGCTGCTCTAGCTAGTCTGCCTCTCCGCGGGCACTGACTGGATTCAGCTCTGCCCTGGCCAGCAGGATGTGGTGCTGGGAGGACACTCAGCACCCCAAGAACAGCGCCTGGCCGGGCTGGAGGGCGCCTCTGTGATGTCCGCACTCCTCCTGCAGCATCTGGGACTCTGGGTCGCTCGAACCTCGAGCAGATCTCTTAGGGCACAGGAGCCTGCTGGACCCAGTCGCATGTGGCTTTGTGGTGAATGCCAAGGGGCAGTTTTGTGCCCGGGGGAGGCTCTCCATGGTGCGCTTGGCACGGTCACTGCGCAGGGGCAGGGAAGACGTGCGCAGGTGTGGCCAGAGCGGCAGTCGGTAGGGCCCTGCCAGACACTGATCCTGGTATGGAATGAACCTCCCACAGGGCAGGGTGACACGCCGCCGCCCCCTGAGCCTGCCCCAAGCTTTCCTCTGAGTCCCCAGAACTCCCCTGGAATGGAGGGCCTCCGGCAGCTGGGCACGAACCCCTGGGTGCTGGGGAGCGGCATGCAGCCCTTCCTCGGTGGCGGTTTAAAGTGGCCTAGCTGGGAGAGTTGGGGGGCTCTGAGCAGAGGGAACCAGCTGGGGATCTCCAGCCCTGCCTGCAGGATCAGGAGCAGCCACCCCTCAGTACGGGGCCACGGGAGGACACGCTGGGGCTAGGCGCTGGCTAACATGGGACCTTGTCCCGTGGCACCTGCCCACAGCCAGGATCCCAACAGAAACGTGATCGACCCAGTCCAGCCCCTGGGTGGGGCAGTCACAGCTGCTCTGCTCCGGGCGGCCCTTACCTGTAGCCATCGATGAAGCTGGCATTGATGTAGTCGGAGCCCTCGACCCCTCGGATCGGCTGCAGGCAGACTCTCGTCAGCTCGTACGGCATGATGTTCACGAGGCGGTTCTTAAATTTGTTGCACGGCAGGTTGGCACTGATGAATCGTGAGGTATGTGCTTTGGAATTGGCCAGCAGCTGGAAGGAGAGGGAGGGTCAGGGGCATGCCAGAATGGGGAGGCTAACGCAGCGTCAGCACAGCATGGGGTGACCAGGTCTCAGCCTGCAAACCCCTGGACCACCGGCCAGCAGAGTTAGAATCTGGGCCCCTCCATCGTGACGGCCGGCAACTCCAAGATGTGCAGCTGTGCACACACGGGGGCACCATACACGGGCTGGGCACGGCCCCTGGACCCAGGAAACTGACCTCTCCCAACGCCTAGCCTCCGTTCGGTCCTGTCCTCTGCTGCTGCCGTGTGTCCCTCCCGTGCAGAAAGGGAAAAGGCCGGGCAGCGCCCCAGCCCGTTCTCGCTGTGTAACGCCAGCCCTGCCCCTTTGAGCACCAGTGGCTACTGGTGAGCAGCGCGGAGGAGTGAGATCTCCGCACGGTGCGGCGGCTGCTCTGTGCTCAGTCAAGTGCCTGCCCTGACGGCGCCAGCTCTGGTGGCCTTCCCTCAGGGACTGGCAGCTTTGTTTGGATTCAGCACAACGCGCCTCAGACTAGATTATTTGCACACACAACGCCTGCTGCTTGCGGACATGACCTGCACATGGAAGAGGCATCTACCTTGATCGTTCATCATCAGCTGTCTCACCTGTCGGCCCCCGCCCACTCACCAGCCTCCTGCATTCTCCTCTGTAAACCCGTGGAGCATCATTTGGAGAGGAAACCCGCCCAACGCTTGCCACTGACGTGGTTCCTTTCTCCGCCCCGAGTCCCGTGACATGGCCCCCGGGACTGGGGACCGGCGCCTTCTCCCAGTAGGAAAGGAACATCCCAAGATCCTGACCTTACTTCTAGCCCTGGGAGGCCCAAGAAACCGGACGTAACATCAAATGGCAGTGAGCCGCCGATCTGGTGCCATTTGTAGGAACAGAAAAATCAATAGGGGGTCGTTCTGGGGCTGCATGTGGGCTGAGGCTGGAGCTCCTGGCAAGGACACACACTTACTCCTGCCCACGACAGACGGAGCAGGGGCAAACCCGAATCCTTCTCTGTAAGACAGCACCCCAAGCCCTGCCAAGCCCTCTCTCCCTCCCCACCCTGCCAGCGTGGCATCCCCAGAAGTGGGAAGTGTGTATCCAGCAGCTGCCTCCAGGATTTCTCAGAGAGGGAGCTGGGTTTGGTGCACCTTTCTCTCTGTCAAGCCTTTGTTTGTGTGGGTCCCTTGCCTGGCTGTGACACCCGCTGTCTACACCTGGAGCTGGGGGTGAGTCCCAGCTGGAAGAGCTGCACTGATGCGACCCGCTGGAGCTAGCGTGCTAAAAACACAAGGAAGCCGTGGCAGGACAGACTAACCTGTCGGAGACCCTAGGCACATCCTAGGGGCGGCTAGCCCGTCCTGCAGCCCTCACCACTCTATTTTTGGTGCCCTAGCTCAACGAGAGATGGTGCACGTACGTCTCCTTGAACATGGAGGGAGGGTTAAAATGCGTCTCAGGCACGGGATGTTCACGAGAGGGAGAGGTTTTCTAAGGGAACCTCCTTCCAGATGGGTGAGAATTGGTGAATGTGCAAACACAGCCTTTGCACCCTCTGCTCCTTCCTCCACAGAGACTCCATGGAGGCTGATCCAGGGCCCAAGTCACCAGCGGCAGATGGGGGAGCCCAGAATGAAGCTGTCCGGCCGTTCCCTGTTTGCCCACGTCAGCGTTGTGCTCCTCCAGAGCCTGTTTCCCTTGGAGGAAAGTCCCAGGTGAAAAGCAGCTTGTGTGGTTGGCTGCTTCCCTGCACGGCTGGTTTTCCTGGCATGACTTTGCTGGAGGAACACACACCACTGGAGCACACAGGCCCCCACCGCAGCTGCTTTCCTGCTCCAAGGCTGTACAAGTATCTGGGCTAGGCGGTCCCTGGTCCCCCACCCCACACACAGGACCAGTGTGCGCACACGGCCTGTGAGCTAACGCTACTCCAGGGTTCGTCCCCAGGCCTGGTACCCCAACGGGGGCCAACGGTGACAGGTTCGGCGGCAGGAAGAGGCTATAAACATCTCGGCTGTTTCCACCGGAGCTGTCTCCAGACAAGCTGCTGATAGCGACACAAACTCTCACTAAGACGGCCGGAGGCAGCTCCACCCGCAGGGCAGACCGAGAGCAGAACGTGCGGCCGAGACTGGAAACGTACAGACGATTAACGACAGCTGGCTGCTCTCTGGGGTGGGGACAGACGGACAGGCCAGGGCGTTTGCTCGCTTACCTTGAACTCCAGCTCCATGGCGGTGACACTCTCACCCGCGGGCACCTGGCTCAGCTTCTGGATGTGAGCGAAGAGGTTTCGTGCGGGCACCTCCGTATTGCCACACGTGGCTGCCTCAAGCAAGGCCTCGTGGATGAAGATGTATTGGTCCTCGGTCTGCACCATGTAGTTACGCTGAGACCTCATGCACGTCACGTGGCCGTAGATATCGACCGTCTTCTCGTGCTTCATCCTCTCCAGCATGGCGTCAATGACAATGAAGCAGCCTGTCCTGCCCACGCCGGCGCTGCGGGCGCAGAGCGCGAGTGTGTGAGCAATCCCCACTCGGCCCCGCTCCCCGCCCGCCCAGTGCCCCCCAGTCCCCTCCACACGGGGGGGCCTTAGGTGACAGGTGGGGGAGTCAGAAAACCCCGGCTCTGACAGCAAGTCACTGCAGGCCCTCGGTGAGCTGCTCTACACCCACCCCGCCGCAGGATGAGGAGAGCCTGCGCCGCGACCAGGAGCGGTCTTAGCGAATCTGGGGCCTGCCTCCCCCCAGCCTGCGCCTCCTCCCTGGTCTCGCTGCAGGCAGCCCCCCACTGCCTCCCTCCAAGTCTCACCATCAGCGGTCCCCCCCCCCCCCGCCCCCGGCCTGCCCCCAGCCTCGCCAGTGACCCCCCCCGCACCTCTCCCTGGGCTGCGCCTGCCCCCAGCCCTACTGCCGATCCCCAGCCAATGCGCAGCCTTCCCCCTGCACGGGGCCTGGGCACTTGCCCACCTGCCCACAGTTAAGACTGCCCTTGGCCATGAGAGAAAAGGCCGCTGTGCTCTTCTGGATTGAACGCTCTGCCCTGGGCTCAGGACACACATGGCTGCACTCCGTGAAACCCACACCCGAACCAATCTCCGTGGTGATCTCTGCAGGGCTCACCCCACTGCCAGGGGCCCCGACATCCACTCACACGGCAGATATACGGAGCCTGGGCACAGCCCAGATCCTTCCCGGGGCTTTCATGTGGCTTGTGCCGCACGTGTTTGAATTAAACCCACTCCCAGCTGAAGCAGAGCACTAAATACCGTCACCTAGACAGAGTGGTGTGCTCAGTAACCGTCCCCACTCCGTGGGGGGGAGGCAAATCTCGGGCCAGATAAGACGCTGGTTCTTAGTGGACTAGCATTTCCCACTAATCCAACCCTTCACTCCCTCCTGAGGAGCGACAAGGAAGGCTCTGTCCGGGCGCACGCACATTCGCGCACGGAGTCCCACTGAAGGGCTGCCCTGGGCATGCTGTCGTTTTTAAACTGAGTTTGGGGGTGACTGCTGCACCCCTGAATTGCAAAGTACCGTTAGTTTGTTACGAAGACAGGGACTGCCAGGGACATGCGCCCAGCACCAAGCCCCGTCTGCAGCGAGAGGAGTGTCACCGCTGAGCAGGGAAAAGGCAGCCCCAGTCTCTCGATAACTAACGCTCACCTGCCGCCATCAAGACACAGCCGGGCCCCCCGCAATGACCCTTACCTGCAGTGGACGACCATGGGCCCAGCGTCAGGAGGGTTACAGGCTTTCACGCGGCGCAGGAAGGCTAAGATGGGGGTGGGGTACTCCGGCACCCCGTGATCCGGCCACGCCATGAACTGGAACTGCCGTAATTCTCGCTTCTCACTGGAGCCGTTCTGCCAAGGAGCCGGGACACGCAGGAGCAGAGCGTGAGAAGCAGCCGCTCTCTGGGGACTCAGCCACAGTCGCTCTGGCCACTTAATGTGTGCAGACATCCACGCCGCCAGCCTTAGAAGGCCAGACGGTCCCCAGGGCGACCCAGGCACACCCCGAGACCCAGGTGGATGGTGAGAGGGAAGCGGGTCAAACCCATACAACTGAGACAGGAGGAAGTGCTGTGTTCACTGCATGGATCTGGATCGCACTACAGAGCAGGGGAACAGCCCTCAGCACCATGGCAAGGATGGGTAAACTGAGGTACAAAGACATGAGACGAGGGGGTCTCTGCTCTCACCCCTCTACTGACTCACAGGTGGTGGCTGGGTAGCCTGTCCCACGATGGACCAGCCACGCACTCAGTTCCGTGGGGGAGCCCCTAGCAACGCCCTTTGCTGCCAGCCTCTGCACAGGGGTCTCCACCTGCTGGGGTGGGTCCCTAGGCTTCAGCCACAGCGGGTGCCCGGCTGCTCCTGGGATGTCTGGACAGCAGCTGGCAGCTCCCTCTCTGCATTAGCAATGGACAGAGCTAGAGCCAGCAGCCCCCGGCCCTGCCAGCAAACATGCACAGCAGAGGGGCAACGCCCAGGCTCACCGGGCGGCCACGCACAGCCTCTCCCAGGAGGCCAGGCTTGGGCAGGCTGGCCCTAACGCGCTGGGCAGTCGGTACCTTGTAGAGCGCAAAGGTCCGGACGGTGTAGGTAGCCAGTTCCACTGTGTCCAGCAGGGTCACCTGGATCATCCCGTAGGTCTCCGTGCCCCGCCCCGGCCAGTACTGGTCGCACTTCACCTGCAGCCCGGCAGAGAAGGGACGGGGGGGTCAGGGCTTGGACTGGGACGAGGCTTTTCTGGGACGCGGGACCTCACGTGAGCACCTCGGCTGACCTGCCCCCTGGATGGAACGCGAGTCCCTGGGATGGCACTAACCAGGGCCATCCCTTGGGGGGAGTGGGGCCCAGGGCCAATTGGCCTCAGTGGGGCCCCACCCCACACCCCCCCATTCTGGAGGGGAGTACTTAGGGCAGTTCCGGTGGGCCCTTAGGGAGCCAGCACTGGTCCCGGAAGCCGCGGCTGCGGCCCAGAGCAGGGTCGAGGGGCAGCTGGGGCGGTGGGGAGCCGCTGTCCCGCGGGTGCAGCCTGAGCCGTGGGTCCCTGCCGCCCTGGGGCCACGGCCTCGGCTCCCCGCTGCCCTTCTCCCCCACCCCGGGGCGGCAGGGAGCTGAGGCCGCAGCTCCGGGGAGCTGAGGCTCAGCCCCGGCAGTGCCCAGGGACCCATCCCGCCGGACCACATGCGGCCTGGCGAGGGGTGTGGCCATGGGCAGGGAGCAGCAGGCCTGGCCCCACACACCTGCCCCGCTCCTGGGCCTTCCTGCTCTGCCCTGGGGGCAGGGAGGAGCAGGGCCGGCCCAGGGGCCACGCTCCCCTTCGGCAGCGAGGAGTTGGGCGAAGTGCTGCTGTGGGGGGGCCGTGGTGCGGGCCCCATGTAACTGCGGGGCCTGGGGCGATTGCCCCGTTCGCCCCCCCGAGGTACACTGTCCTCACAGCACCCTTTCCACACAGGGCTCTCTTTTCGGAGAGCTGGCCAGAGCACGCTGCCACGTGCAGGCGATCAGGGAGGCAGCATGTGGGGAAAGCAGCAAGAAGCTAATGGGTGTGAAGCAGAGGAGCATTGATGCACAAAGCAATTTCTCCCCCTGTAATTTTTCGTTCTCTGCCTGCTCTCCAGGAAGATTGGTGTCTGCAGAAAAGCGTGCTCGCAGCCTCCTGTCCGGCCCCGCCTCCCCATCTGCGGGAGCTCACCCAGAGCCTACAATCCTCTGCTCAGGACCCCGCTGGGAGACTGCCTTGCCCAGGGAGATGGCTGCAGGCACAAACTTGGCCCTGCAGGGAGCCACTAATCTTGGCTCAAAGGCAATTTCTTCCGTCACCGTTCAAGTGTCAGGCGGTGACAAGAGAAGGGAGCGTCTCCCTTGTAAAGGTGCCGGGGTGAGAGACAGACAGAGCCAGCCAGCCGGCTGTGGTGCCTGCCCCCCCCAGGGACAGGCTGCTACCAGCTGAGGGGCGTCTCCTCCAGACCAGGAGGGAAGGAGCAGGAGCCCCAGGCTGAGATGGCTCGAAGGCTCGGCTGCGTGGGGTGAGCGCATAGCTCTCCTGCAGGGCTGTCCCAGGGCACAGCACTCCACGCCCGGTGCTCTCTACACCGGGGCCAGGCTGGGTGCAGCCTGTGGGGTGCTGAGATGGCCCTTGGTCCGGCCCCTGGGCCCTTCGAATCGGCCATCTCACCGCGCTACAGTGCGCAGCCTCACAGACCACTCCACCACAGATGCAGATTCCTGCGCACACCCCAGGCTGGAGCGCATTTCCCCTCGCAACTCCCACGAGAAGGGACATATCTGGGGAAAGCCACCCCACCCTTCTGGCCCTGCACTCAGCCTGGAGACCAGCCTCCCTTCCCACAGCCCCTGGATGGCTCCCAGAATGCTGCTTCACAACGGCGACGTCACGGCCCTGCACCGCAGTGCGCCCGAGGGGCTGGTCTTGGCGCCCGCTGTGGGCACCACCCTCCACAGACAGCATCACAGGCTTCTGCCTACGAGCGTGTGACCGTTTCTCGTCTGTCCCCTCAATCTTGTTCCCTTCGCTCCATCCTCCCATTGCTCAGTCTCTCCTCCCCCCGCCAGTGATGATGGCACGTTCCGCAGGGACTTCTTGGTTACTTCGCTCCGTGCTCCCACTCCAGCCTCACGGGCCTGGGGCATCAGCTCCCCTCCCCACCCGCCTGGGGCACCAACTCAGCCATTCACAGTTTGGTTTTTACCAGCTGCCTCCTGTTCTTTGTCGGCTCCCAGCTCGGGTCCCTATTTAGTTCTGCACCTGGCTCCCAGGCCAGCTGAGCCAGCAGCCGCCTGGCTGAGAAGAGGAAGACTTCATTCCCACTCGTGAGCCGTGCAGGACCCACGTTCCCACCCTAGGAGCGGGGAGGGAATGGACAATCAGCCGTGCTTGTCAAGAAACAGTGCCCGGCCCTGTTAGTGGTGCGTTTACAGGGCACATGTGGGAAGGGAAACAGTGGGCGTAATTAGAAATCAGTGGGGCTGTGCCGTGGAACGGATGGCACCACAGGCCGGGTGGGCTGAGGAACAGTTCACAGAGAAAGGACACCAGAGATGGCCTTGCGACTGCTGGCCTCCTGGCTCTTTCAGTTCGGTCTCTGGCAGGGTCTGGCTTCAATCCCCCTCCCAGCCCATGCTGCCTAAGAAGCTGAAAGGAACAGGGGTTCCAGGCCTTCCAGATGGCCGGCGGAGCATGTGTGCCAAGACCCAGCGCCCCACACGTGCGTGGGATACGAGCGCCCGGCTCCCCTCGCTCTGGGCTTGGAGCAGCGCACTGTTCTACGGCAACCAATGCTGAGCTCACAGCCAAACGGATCCGATCCTCGCCGCGGTGCGGCAGCTGCAGTCAGCACCTTCCACCGGCAGCCTGAGCCCAGGGCCACTCCCAGCCCACGGAGGAACCGAACCCTGGCTAATCACAGCCAGATTCTCACTCTCTATAGCTGCTGCCTCCTCGCCCTGCCTGCATCTTCTTCACAGTGTGATGGTGCTGCAGCTGAGCAGAGCGTGGACCCCAGCTGTGGTTCTGCTGCTCACGGCTGGCTGTGAAACGTACTCCCTTCCCCTGGCCCGTGGGAACCAGAAGCTACTACTGCACAAACCAAACTTGCGAAGCCCTCTCTCTGCAAGAGTTTCCAGCAGCGCCTGGGCTGGTAATTGAAAATTATTTATTCATGACCAGATAAGAGTCAGGCACATTTTCTGCCAAATTTACCCATAATGTTTATGCCCCATTTTCAAGCTCTGTAAATTTTATGCTGAAGCCGATGCACTGTGGCACTAAAGAAGAGGAGAGACGGTTTCTTCTGGCAGCACTCGCTTCTCATTAAAGGCGAGGAACAGGCCAATGTCCGGAACAGACATTTACTGCCAGCTTCGCTGAGCAGCCCCCTCCCACCTTGGCAAGGCCCCCACAGCCCCTGTCAGGAAGAGATGCTGGTCAGGCTGTCTGCCCTGCCTGCTCCGGTGCTGCTGTATGAGAAGTGGGAAGGGGAGCCACAGGTTAATAGCCATGCAGCGGCTGTGGCTATTTGGGATGGGCTCTCTGTGGGCTTGTAGGAGACAGCGACATTATCTCCGCACACGTGTGGGAAGAGCCATGGCTCAGTGCCTGGGAAAACCATGCCAGGGCGCGTGTTTCTAAACGGCCACAACTGATTTTGAAAGGGATTGTAAAGCTTTGCAGGCAGCTGGACTGTGCGAGCCAGTCGGAGGGAGGTGATAGGGCCATCAAGCTGGCTCAGACTGCTGACAGAAAAGCTGATATTCTATACAAATCTTTTTCTGAAGTCTGAGTCCCTTTGACTGTCTGCAAAACTGTCACCCCACAGGCTGCAGCTGGCCGAGGGCTAGCTTGTGCACACACCCCGTCATAGAGCCCTAGAAACTGGAAGGGTCCATGAGAGGTCGAGTCTGATCCCCTGCACTCATGGCAGGACCCAGTACCCCCATTAAACCAGCCCTGACAGGTGTTTGTCTGACCGGCCCTTAAAAACCTCCAATAATGGAGATTCCACAACCTGCTGAGGCCACTTATTCCAGTGGTTAATCACCCTGACAGTTGGAAATTTTTTCCTAATGTCTAACCTAAACCTCCCTTGCCGTAATTTAAGCCCGTTGTTTCTTGTCCTATCATCGGCAGCTATGGAAAACAATTTTTCTCCCTCCTCCTCGTAACAACCTTTTAGGTATTTGAAAACTGTTATCATGTCCCCTCTTTTCCAGCCTAAACAAACGCAGCTGCAGGGACCTGTGGAGCTCAGGCCAGAAATCAGGCTGCACCCCTGGGCGCTCTGCTAGGGAGCCCCAGCGTTTAGCCTGCACATTCCTGTGCCGAGCCACTGGACAACGGGCTTTCGAGAAGGGGGGGCCCCAGGACAGGCCCCGACGCTGCCACGGATGTTGCAACATCAAAAGCCAATGGTGCTGTAGTGGTCCAGGGTACTTTGTGAGGAGGTGTTAAGCCATGCTTGCTGCGTAAGGACCAGTCCCAGCAATACTGGGCTGCCCCAAGGAAATCCAGGGGAGGGCGGCTTTCCTGGGCCAGCTGGCGGCTCATCCCAGTGGCTAGCAGTGCCTAGCAAAGGCAACCTTCCTTAGTCCTCACCGGCTGAGGCTGTCCAGGCTCCCAAGCGCCAGGGGGCACTAGTAGCTGCTGGAGAAAGCAGTGGGGTGGGGAGGAGATGACAGTGGAAGAGGCTGAATGTGATGGACTGGATCTCGAATGGAGGGGGACAAGAGATCTCTCCCCAGAGAGCACTCGGAGGGGACATGCAACCTAGAGACATCTTAATGGAAAAGCAATTCCCTGCCTCTGCCTGTCCCCTCACTGCCTCCCAGTTCCCTCACCACTCCCTCCAGCACGTCCCATTCCCATCTCTCCCTCACCTGAGCCAGCTCAGGGAGGTGGATGCAATCTCAGCAGGGAAGCACCAGACATTCTGTCCACTGCAGGCTACTGTGGGCTAGTAAATGTGTTGCTGTGGGTAACTGGATTGGGGCCTGCCCCTCGCCTGGCCGGACTGTCTCTCTCCTGGGCAGAGGATGGTGCTGCCCAGGCCATCAGAGCTGGCTGGCCGGGGCTCCAGCTGCATTTGGCCACTGCTCGTGGCTGAGATTGCACGTGGTGATGGCAGCAGCTCAGCTCCTCGTGGCCTGTTGCAGAGACCCAGCCAGCCCGGCACACTGCTTCCAGGCCAGGCAGTAGCGTCACAGGAGAAGAGGACAGCGTGTGCAACAGGAGATAACGCGCGGCTCTGCGGCTGGGAAGCATGAGACAGACAAGCACCAGCAGGGGCCAGAGAAACCCATTATCGCAGACAAGCACACGCCTCCGAGTGGCTTTTGATAACTGAGCCGCCTAAAAGTGCAGGGCCGGTGATTTTTCCTGCCACCAGACAGGGCTGTCTCCTCACACCTCCAAGGTCCAGTTTTTAACCTCCTGTGAGTTGAGGCTCTGCTGCTGTTCCCGGGCCATTGCGAAGCCGCAGAAAAGCCCCATGGCTCACTTTGTTTGCTTGCCTCGGTGTGTGAGTCTGGCCCCAGGCGCATCATGCGTTAGTGGGCAGGTGCCGTAGGGCCGGTGGGGAGCAGACCCCATCCATGCACACCTCTGTCTCTAGAGAGGGACGCACATTTCCTGGCATGGAGCCGGCCTGGTCTCAGCCAGCAGGAGGAACCCGGAAGCAGTGGCCTCGTTGGCCACGCAGGAGACTCCAGGCTGTCTCTCTCCGAGGTGCTCACATCGCTGCCCGGCAGTGGGCAGGGCCTGCTGACACCCCTGCTTCGCCCACCGTCCTGTTAGAGGAACCCCGGCTCTCCCTCTCCCCGCTCTGGACACAGCCTGGCTAGCTACAAACAACAGGCCTTTTCTGGCGGGAGCACACTGCCCCCGGCCTCTGGTTGGCCTGGCCAACAGAAAAGAGGCAGCAAGCGGAAAGCTCACAGCTCCCGTCTTACTGCTCAGAGGAAGCTGAACCCTGAGAAGCAGAAGGGAGGCTGGGGCAGCGAGCAGAACCTCAGCCATAGTGAGCAGAAAACCCTCTAGGGCAGCGCCTACGGGGCCGCGCTTCGCATTCCCAGTGCCTGACGGGCTCATCAGGAAGCCTGAATCTTTCTGCAGCTCTGGGGTCAAATTAGTCCAGTTACTGCAATGAGCTTCCACCAGCTGTTCTGCATCGCTGGGGATGCCCCGGCCCTACCGGGCTGCTGAATGCTTACAGCGCTATATGCCCTCTCATCAGCCATTTCTGGTGGTTCGGGCGCCCAGGCCGACACCTATCGCACAGCTTTTTGCTCCTCTCTGGGCAGGAGGGGCTGATGGTATTTGCAGGGGATGGGATGTGTGTGTGGGTGGAAGCAGTTACTCAGAACAGTCTGGTTCCAGGCCCACTGCTCCATGTGCAGGCTCTCCCATATACCCCTGGGGTACCTCTGCCCCAAGCGGAGCTCCTTCCCGCACAGTGCCTGCATCAGGTGAGTCATGCTTCTCCAAGTCTCTGAATGGTGCCCATCCCTCCCTGGCCTCAGCCCATATAGAGAGGAGCAACCATACCCTGGATTTCTCCTCCAGCCGAGTCATCATGATGGCGGTCGCGGTCCTCTGCTCCCACACCATCCTCCAGAAATCACTGAGCGTCTCTGGCAGGGGCCCCTGGGTAGCAATGTAAGCATTCTGCTTCCGGTACCCGTCGATGTAGTTAGCGTTGATGTAGTCGCTTCCAGGCACGCCTACGGAGACAGGGAGACATGGTGCTTGGGGAGTGGGCACATGGAAGGAGGCCTGACCAACCTCGCCACGGTACACGAAACCTGCTCAACACTGAGCGAGTCCCTCCCTGGAGAGCTGGCGAGGGCTTCTTGTAACTAACATGGTACTGGAGCAATCAGGAAACCCAATAGCAGAAAGAGCTACAGTCCCGCACATGAAGGGCTGTTCGCAGGCAGGAATATTAAGGAGTGTGTATAGCCCCAAGTAACGGATTGAAACCATGGCTGGAAATTCGCCCGCTATTTCTTAGGGTCTTTCAGCACTTTGCTCCCTCATGTCCGTCTGCAAAGGAGAAGATGTGAAAAGCTGCCTGGAATGGGTAGTGTCCTTCCTGCCCATCACCGAGCTCGCCCATCTCCAGGCCTCTGTGCGCTCCCCCCATACACGCCCCACCACATGCAGCCCCCATAGGAAGCCCGTGTGCCCCTCCGGTGCAAAGCACTTGGCTTGAGAGGCCTTTCAAACCAAACACAGCTGTGCCGCTACTGAAATGAATGCAGTAAGAGTTGAACGTTAGAACAGGCTCCGGGGGACGGCAGGAGCCGCTCAGCGCTGGACCCAGCGCAGCAGGGAGTCCTACCCCGCTCCAGGGAGGGCGAATGGATCCACCTTTCCCTGAAAGGAAGATGAGGAATAATTCCCTCCAGGCAGAATTTCCCAGCAGCCTTCGGCAGAACCAGTGGCAGAGAAGCCTGGGAGGAGGGGCTGAGGAACCCAGTCCTTGGCCTTAACCCAGTCTGTGCCCGGAGACCAGGTCAGCTGGAGGGGAGAGCTCGCTAGTACCGCTGGCCTGCACTGGCCTCCTCTCTCTGGCTGCAGCCTCCTGTAGTGGGGAAGGAGAGGGTGTGGGCAGGGACCTTGGGGAACGGCTCGGACACAGAGCCTGGCCACAGTAACTGAGTGGTGGCAAGGAACAGGGTTTCCCTGCGCTGCATTAGCTGGGACGCCCCAGGCATTCAGCAGGTCGTGCCGAGGAGAGCTTCCCCTGGGCCACAGACAGGCGCGGGAATGGCTGCTGCATGCAGCACTCTGCGTTCAGGAACTCAGGCTCAGGAGCGGGACAGGGCGGGACAGGGGCCGAGCGGCCAGGCTCAGGAGCGGGACAGGGGCCGAGGGGCCAGGCTCAGGAGCGGGACAGGGGCCGAGCGGCCAGGCTCAGGAGTGGGACAGGGGCTGAGCGGCCAGGCTCAGGAGTGGGACAGGGGCCGAGCGGCCAGGCTCAGGAGCGGGAGAGGGTGGGACAGGGGCCGAGCGGCCAGGCTCAGGAGCGGACAGGGGCCGAGGGGCCAGGCTCAGGAGCGGGAGAGGGCGGGACAGGGGCCGAGGGGCCAGGCTCAGGAGCGGGACAGGGGCCG
>ML685977.1:1421898-1440005 GCA_007922175.1 Pelusios castaneus
GGCCAGGCTCAGGAGCGGGACAGGGGCCGAGCGGCCAGGCTCAGGAGCGGGACAGGGGCTGAGAGGCCAGGCTCAGGAGTAGACAGGGGCCGAGGGGCTAGGCTCAGGAGCAGACAGCGGCTGAGGGGCTAGGCTCAGGAGTGGGACAGGGGCCGAGCGGCCAGGCTCAGGAGTGGGACAGGGGCCGAGGGGCTAGGCTCAGGAGTGGGACAGGGGCCGAGGGGCTAGGCTCAGGAGCGGGACAGGGGCCGAGCGGCCAGGCTCAGGAGCAGACAGGGGCCGAGGGGCCAGGCTCAGGAGCGGGACAGGGGCCGAGCGGCCAGGCTCAGGAGCGGGACAGGGCTGGACAGAGCAGTTGAGGCATCGCTGGGGCAGGACAGCAGAGTCGTGCTGCTGTTTCGCATCGTTTGCCTGGGAGGTGCGTTGCAGGACTGGGTGCCGGAGCTGAGCCCCTGCCCGGATGCTGGGCCATTCTCATGCAGCCAGGACACCGCGTGAGGCACCCGGCACCTGCCTGCCCCTCCCACCGATCACACTGCACTGTTAAAATGAACGGGCAGTGTGGAACCCGCCATGGCCCCCCCCTTACCGTCCACGGAGGTCAGGATGACACGTGAGTGGTCATAGGCGATCACATTTGCATAGCGGTTTTTTGGTTTATTGACTTCCAGGTTGGAGTTCTCCCAGGTGAATTGCTGCCCTGGATCGATGGACTGTGGGAGAGAGGACAGGCCGTCACTGCACACGGGCAGCTGGAGACGTACACTTTCCACTCCCCCCCGCCTGCCATCCAGCTGCACCCCTGAGCTGCACTAGGCCCTGGGGAGCCAGGCACTGTCTGCGCTGGTGCTCAGCTGAGCTCAACCACAAAGCCCTGCCCTGAAGCCACTGGCAGGTCACTCCGACAGCCCCTTTGCTGGGCTGGATAGTGCGATGGCCTCTATCTCCCAGCCTCAGTTACTCCTCGGGAGTCCACGCACACAGCCGTGGCTACCCACGTGGTTTTACTGGGCACCCAGCTGCAGCCAGAGCCTCTTGCTGCCCAGGAGGTTTGGATATTACAGAACATCCTGTGGGAGAGCGAACAAGGGATCCACCACAGCCAGACAACAACGGACAGGTTATTAGTCCCCAGGTGCAGGCCCACACGCTGGCCAGGAGAGAGTGAGATCTCGGCTGCGGTGCTCCCCCATCACTCCCCCCGTACTCAACACAGCTCCTCGGCCCTGTGACATACCTGCCATAGCTGGTGGGACGCGCCCCGCGGACTGAGCCACCCTTTCGCTGTGGGGCTGAAATCCTCCTGCCCTCCACATGCACAACAGAGCAGAAAATGAAGGCCTGTCCCAGACACATCTCTCTGAGCTGGGATGCTGAAAGCCTTCCCCACCCCAAGCCCTGGTCAGGCCATGAACGCTGGGCGCTCTCACCAGCCTGTCGCCTTCTCATAGCCAGCCCGAGCTCAGCCACAAGAGCTGGGCTGGAGCCAGGACTCGCAGGGGAGGGTCTATGGCCCGTGCGGGAAGTCAGGCTGGGGACGTAACGGTCTTTAACAGCCATGAAAGGATTGCCCTTCGGCTGCCCCAAGGGGCCATCAGGCTGGAGACTCGCAGCATCTCTTGATCCCTCAGGGGATCACACAGAGTGAAACCGCCAGCCCGTGCCATCATTTGCAGCAGGATCAGGATCCAGGACAAGGTCGCTGAGAGCGCGCGAAAGGCAGCCCAGAGCGCATGTGTGATCATTCGCAGCACAATCAGGATCCAGGACAAGGTCGCTGGGAGCGCGCGAAAAGCAGCCCAGAGCGCATGTGTGATCATTCGCAGCACAATCAGGATCCAGGACAAGGTCGCTGGGAGCGCGCGAAAGGCAGCCCAGAGCGCACGTGTGATCATTTGCAGCACAATCAGGATCCAGGACAAGGTCGCTGGGAGCGCGCGAAAGGCAGCCCAGAGCGCACGTGTGATCATTCGCAGCACAATCAGGATCCAGGACAAGGTCGCTAGGAGCGCGCGAAAGGCAGCCCAAAGCGCACATGTGATCATTCGCAGCACAATCAGGATCCAGGACAAGGTCGCTGGGAGCGCGCGAAAGGCAGCCCAGAGCGCACGTGTGGCCTGTCTCTCACGAAATGTCTTGGTGACCGATGGCAGGAACACAGCACAGATCTCAGCACGAACGGGACCTCGCCCTGCACCCCTGGACTCCACACCCAGGTCCTGGAGGCAGCACACTCCCCTGCAGGCAGGGATTTCACAGGGACTGTCAGGGAGGCTGCGGAATCCGAGGGTTGGGGAGCGCAGAATGGAAATAGATGTTTCCGACAGAAACCTGCGATCTTCCATGAGCAGCGGTGGCATACGACTGTGCTGCGGCTAGGATGCGGAGCCGACGCTGCCCACACCCAGCTCATGTACATCGCTCCGCGCTCCTGCTGGCAGCCGGCTTGTTCCGCGGCCGCTCAGCGGCAAACCCTCCTGTCAGCCGGGCTGGTTTGGCGTCGCACCTTCTTCCGTGGTCTTTGCCCTCTGGTGGGGAACTGCTCCACGAGGCTGCTTGCCTACAGCTCAGGGCTGGCCACCTGAACCCCGAGCCGTCCCGTTACAGGGCAGTGGGGCTGGGAGACGCAGGGCCAGGGAGGGGGACAGCGCATGCAGCTGTGATAACCGGGGCTACCAATTGACCCTCATTGCACGTGAGCAATGAGGGATGAAAGGCTCACAACAGCCCAGACAGCCACGGTCCAGGGGGAACCGGTGGCAAAGGGAGACGGAGAAGCTGCATTAGTGTAAAGAAAACAGCCTCCTGATAAACTCAATAACTGTGTTGAGATCACACCTGATAACAAGGCCAGATGGAAGCGGAACTGGTGACCCAAAACTGGTGGCTCAGAAATTAGGCCTAATTGGTGTCCAAACTAAAGGGAGGACAGACACTATTCTAGCCATCAGCGCCTTCTGCAATCTGTAAAGAGATTTCAGGGGAGAAAAACCAGCTGCTAGAATGAGCTTTGCCATCACCGTCGCTGCCCCACCATCCCGAGAGTCTGGTCCCTTCCTCCTGATCCTGGAAGATGTCTTGCTGAGCCAAGGCCAGAGAAAAGGAGCCGGATGATACAGTCACCTCCATCTCTGCTCACTGGCTCCAGCCAAATCCCCAGTACTCGCTGGGATACGAGTACCCCCAGGCGTGTCTCCTTCCTTCTGGCCTAGTCAGTGGCGCCGAGAGCCTGTCTCCAGACAGGCAGCTAGAGCCATGCCTGCTAGCTCAGTGCCGCACGTGCTGGCCAGGTCTCCATGCGGCTGACAGGACCAGCTGTGGACTGGGCCGGTTTCTCCTGCAGTGAGGAGGCAAGTGAAAGTCAGTGGCAGAGGCAGACGTTGCACCCTCTGTCTCTGCTGTTCTGGTTTCTCCTGTCGTCTGTGTTCATCATTTGCCTTCCAGGAAACAGGATTAACTTGAACAGCAACAGCGACTCCAGACCACCTGCAGGAGCTTCTCTCTTCCCCATCTGTGCCAGCATCCCTGCAGGGTTTCCTTCTAACGGCTCTCCCCCACACGGAAAGGGAGCCAGGCAAGGCATTAGTGACAGCCTCCGGCGCCGTAAGTTACATTTCCAGTGTCTGAACTGGTTTCCTCTCTTTCCAAAGACGGTTCCTGGCGTGCATGTTGTCCATGGTGCTAAGCAGGCCGGGCTCCCTGGACACTAAACCTTGAACAACACTTAAATGCTGGACTGTTCCTGTGTCACGCTAAAACCTACGACTCTTCGGGCCCCTTCGTTCCACCAAAATTAATACAAAGGGTGCAGGGGGTGGGCGTGGCGACGTGTCCTGCTGGAGAGGGCCAGTGGGGGGCTGTTCCGGCTGCGGTGGGGCCATGGGGGTGAAGGGCAGAGTGGGGCTGTGGCAGGCTGAGGTCACTAAATTCCCAGCAGCGGCCCAGGCGTAGTCCCTCTACGGCGAAACGTCCCAGCTCCACCCACGCCCAAATAAGCAGGGACCGGGTCTGAGGAGAGGGGGCAGGCTGTCTCCTCCCTGCCCTCAGCTGCCATGGAGGGCTGGATGCCCAGGGGATTGTCTGAGCCATGGAGGGCGCTTCCAGCTTTGCCCACCGGAGCGGCTGCCTCGGCAGGGTACCAGCAAGGCTTGCTGCCACCTGCCGAAACAGCGGCCCCAGCAGCCAGCACCCACAGCCATTGAGGTGCAGGCTGGGAAGGGAGGAGAGGCCGGGAGGCAGAGAGCAGCTGATGGGCTAGTGGGGAAAGCTGAGAGATTTAGTCCTAAGACCCAGTCTGGCTAGAGGCGAAAGGACGCCTGGGGCTGGGGTGGGCGCACAGAGGGTAATGACATCCCGTCAGTAAGGTTCCCTGGTCTCAGCACCGACGTGGAGCCCGGCAGGGTCAGCGTTAGGAAGACACTCAGCCCAGGCGTCTCACAGGGAGACTGTGAACTTAGCCACTGAACCAACGACCGGAAGTGGTGGATTCTGCATCTCAGCACCTTCACATCCAGGCTGGCCGTCTACAGCCAGGAGCTGTAGCCTCAATAGCCCAGCTCAGTACAGGGTGAGGGGAGGGGTAATGGCCCGTGTCTGCAGGAGGTAGGAGAGGTAATCTGCAGAGCCCATCTATGATGCTATCCATTCCCTGGGGGTGGTTACAAACCTTCACCCCGCTCAGTGCCAGACAAGTGCTTGGCCACAGCAGGGGCCGGGGGTTAGAAACTTGCGCCCAGTGCCGCTGAGCACACCCCCCACGGCAGGGGCTAGGCCCAGAGGTGTCTGCCCTGCTGGAACCCTGCTTTCCCTTGTGGTGGAACTTTCCCCTGTGACCGACAGTCGAGTGCACCCAGCTCCACGCTCCCAAAGTGGGTCTGATGCAGCAAGGAAAGATCATTTCCTCTGGGTGGGGACAGGGTGCGGAGCCCAGGTGTGAGGAGCAGCAGGGAGGCTCTGCCATTAGGGGAATTGTTCTGATGTGCAAAGAGGAGCTAATCACTAGCAGAGCCTAGGAAGGGAACAGGTGAGAATGGCAGGAGAAACAGAGCACCTGGGTGTGAAGAGGCACTAATTAAATACTCCTGCAAATTAGCAACTCATTTCGAAGTAAAATGGTTTAATTTAAACGCTGGGATGAATTAATGTGCACCTGTTCCCCGTGCAGGCAAGCAAAGGCGTCGATGAAGGGGAGGGCGATGGGCTGCTTGGAACACGGCTGAAGCCCTGCGACTGGCCAGTCCCATCTCGGTACAGCAGGGACGCCCCAATGCGCATTAGCCAGAAGGTTCCTGCTCCTGCCGGCCAGCCCGGCTACCTTGTGACTGGCTCCGAGCCTGCCCCGCCCTGCGTGAGACCCCCCTCTTCACTCAGCAGTGCAATGAAGCCATCAGGTCGTCACACCAATGTACAAACTCCACAATGGCTTTCTTCAGGCTGCTCCTTCTCCAAAGACAGCTGAGTGGCAGAAAGCAACGGGAGGGGGGGGGGGGTCCAGAAACAGCCTCAAACCTCCCTAGGGTTTCTAAAGTAGCTGTGAACAAGCCTCAGGCCGCTAGGAGCTTGAATTAAGAAAAGCTGTGCCAGACAAGCTCCTTTCTGCACAGATGAGCTATCACAGCTTTCAGAGCTAGCGAGTCAGAGCAGTGCGGCTTCCTGCTGAGATAATGGCAGACAGAAGCTGTTCCAGGCAGACAGAGCTGCAGTGGGAGATGCTTTTCCCTCAGCAGACCCCAAAGCGCTTTGCAGACATGGCTGAAGTGTCATTACCTTGGGGAACCTGGACTGTGGAGGGGGGACCATCCTGTCCTAGGCAGAGAAGGTCAATCCCGGCTCCTGGTCAGGTACCTTTCCCCGATACCACCATCTACACAATCTTCCTTAGCCAGGGAGATCAGTCGCTGCCTGTCGCTGCTCACGCAGCCCTTGATGAACTGAGGAGTGTAGGAGCTGGGATGCCAAAGAGCTCCTTACAGCTCACCGCTGACAAACTCCACGCACCAGCAGCCGAACTCGGGTGAAAGCAGAGCCACTTGGGCAAGAAGCTGAGCTCTGCAGGAGAACCAGCAGGGCCGTTAGTCACAGAAACCACTCAGGGCCACCTTGTTAGAAACAGGCCACGGGGCCACCAGCACGTCCCCCCTCCTGAGAAGCCAGCCAGATTAGTGGCCATTGGCCACCCTGGATCCAAACGACCTCGTAAATGTGCTCCCGGATCAATGTCTGGCAACGCTTCCACCCATTAGGCCATTGCTGGAACGCGAGCGCTGAATGCGGCCAGACAACCGCATGGCAAATAAAACCGTTTCCCTGCACTGTGCTGGGATCCTCTACCCACCCCAGCCCGAAGGGTCGCCGCTGGGCAGCCGGGGCAGAGACACCGAGCGAGGCCTGGGCGCGAGTGTCCTCGCTGGGCTGCCCCAGGGTGCGGAAGGGGGACGCTCAGCGTAGCTCTCCCCTGACCCTGCTCTTTGCTCCCTGCACACGGGCGGGTGGGACGCTCAGCAGGCAGGCCGGGGATCACTGCGCCTGGCAGACGCTCCAGTAGCAGCTGTGCAGTTAGAAGGCAGGGCCAGATTAAGGGGCCCGGGGGTCCTGGGCTGCCCACTTTCCTGGGGTCTCCCCGACCCCCAGCCCACCGCAGCAGATGACCAGCCACAGGGGGACCCAACCGGCGCTGGGGGATCCGAAGACCCCACCACGCTGCGGGGCCGGCTAGCATGGGGGGCTGGGGCCCTCAAGCCAGAGAAGCCGGGGCCCACAGTGTTCCTGCCCTGTCCCTGGGCTGCTGCTCGGCCCCAGCAAGGCGTGGAGGAGCTGCTGGCAGCTTTGGGCAGACTGGCAGCCGGCAGCACAGCACTCCAGGAGCTGGGACGCCCTCCCCCTGTGAGCTGTCGGGCCAGCATGGGGTGGGCAACAATCGGCAGGGGGCAGGACGCGGCCCCCCAATGGCAGCAGCGTTCCGCATGGAGGGGGCCCCAGCCAGCAGCAGGCAGGGAGGTGCTGGCACTTCTCAGGGCTGGATTTTTGCAGGGCTCTTTTAGCCCCTACGGCCCCAGTGTAAATCGGGCCCTGTTAGAAGGAGCCATGGGGTCGCAGCTCCCAGGCCCCATCAGTCGCTCCCTCCGTACAGCCTCATGGGCCGGTCCAGGGGCATCACACTGAGCAGAGTGGCGGTGGGACCATGGCCACGGCAGCTGGCTCCAGCTTCAATGTCTGTCGCACAGAAAGCTCACTCTGCTCCCAGGGGAAGGAGGGGCAGAGCTGGTGCTCAGCTATTCCAGCGAGGAGTGCAGAATGAGGCCAGCTGTGCCCCACCCGTGGTCCTACTCCTCCCTCCCCTCTCCAGCACGCAGGCAGCCCCTCGGACGGAAAGGATCCAGTTACGATTTGCTTCTTGGGTGCACAAGGAGCTGAACCCTCCCCACAAGCTAAGCGGGGGGGAGAACATACCACGCCCCCCCACCAGTTGCTCTGCTCTCTGTGCACCACGATCCACCCCTGACTGCATGGCTCCATGCAGTGGCCAGCCGGCCACGTGGCTTACCGATCTCACTGCGCGCAATCCCTGAGTGCCAGGCAGCTCTGTGACGCCACGGCAGCTGCACCCTTCCAAGATTGGGGGGTTGCACATGGCAGAGCGGAGTCCCCAGACGGCACTGCCTGGATGTGTCACCCTGCAGCATGGAGCCAGGAGCCTCCACCCCATCTGGGCTATGGAAATGCCCTGCCGCAGCGCCAGGGACACCTCACAGGACTCTTCGTTTGTGGGGCCGTCCACAGCCTCCTATTAGGAACCACGGCTCCCCGGGTCCCTGGCTGCACAGGGGACGTCCCTGCAGACCCGAGGGTTCCCAATCCAGGAGCGGCGCGTCTGCCGTATTGCTACGCTGGTGACATCAAGCACCTCTCCCCAGTCTCTGGGATCCAAGTCTGACGGACCCCCTGCTTTGTTTTGGGGGTTCGGGGCCTGTTTGCAAGGGGCAGCGATAACCGCACCCAGAGGGCAGACTGCTCCATTGGTGGCTGCAGTGCGGACGGGTGTCCGAGAGGGGGAGCTCGAACACAGGCTCAGCCAAACCCACCAAGAGAGAGAGAAATAATTAACCCGCCGAGCCTCCCTTGTCCTTATTTCATTCCATTAATCCCAGGCCATAAATCACCCCCACTCGCTCCGTAGCTCCAACCCCGACTGGCCGCAGGGAGCTCTGCCTCGCCCCAGGCCTGACTGACCGGCTTTGGCATCCCGCCACGCCAGCTCCTTCACCTCCCCGTGCTGCAGGCGGGGAGAGGAGAACTCTCCTGGGAGGCCAGGCTGCATGTCAGGGCAGCTCCCTTCTCAGCTCAGACCCGGCTGCAGCCTCTGGGAGGCTGCCAGCCCCACAGCACATCCATGGGCCCACAAGGAGCCACCCCGGATGTCGCTGCGACCTAGAGCTGCTCTGAAAGGCCTGGGCCACCCACCCTCCCCATTCACAGGCCCCAGTGCACCGAGCACTCCTCCGACAGCTCTCCCAATGGCCAGATAGATTGATGACTCCGGGGCTGAAGTGCTGTGAAATATTTGCTCTGTGTCTGGGCGGCCCAGAGCCTGGAATGCAATCCATTTAGGAGAGAGCCTGCATCCCACAGAGAGACTTTAGGCTGCGGGCTTTGTGTGCGAAAACATTTCAGATATGGCTCTTCCTAAAATTAAAGAGACAGCAACTGCGCCTGAGGGGCCCATCTTTAATCCTTCCCACTCCATTGCACTGCTCCGGAGCCAGGCCAGTGGAATAGGGGTGCTGGAGTTTTCCTCAGCCACACTGGAGCCCCAGGAAAAGGGGCAGTCGGCTCAGGCGGGGTAAAGTAAGGGGGCAGGTCACTGGAGGAGCGTGGGGAAAGAGCAGGACTGTGCAGAACCCCTGCAGAGCAGTCTCTGCTGCCGTTCTCGCTCACATGCTCGGCAGTAAGCTGCCGCCCCTCTGAGCTGCGTCCACACCCAGCATGCACAGAAGTTTCCGTACACTGCGCTCCAGGGTCTCCACACCCAAATGGCAGAGCCCTTGCTAATTCGGTTCCTAGACCCTGCCCCGCCGTGTGTCAGACAATCACGCCCAGCCACGCGACAGGATGAGACCCAGCCGGTTTTCACTACTGACCCAGTGAAGGGCCCAGGCGCAAACCTCCTTCAGGCCTGTCTGCTCTGGGGTTTTTTGAGCTGGAAAGAAGCTGCTCTGAGCCTCCTCCCCCCGCTTTCCTGCCCATCCAAGCATCGGTGCCTTAGGAGCCTGTTGTGTTCAGTAATTCGGACTCAAGAACGACACCAGCTATCCTCTGTTTAACAGCTGCTGCTGCGTGGAAATCACAACTGACCGGTGCTCTCAACCAGCTACGAGAAACGAGACGAGAGCAGCACGTGGAACGGTTACATTTTATGAACCTCTTCAAGACCTTGCTCTCGTGTCGCAGGCTCCGAGTTGCAGAGATGAATCGCAGCTCCAGACACTGCACGCAGGCACTCCTGGGCCTTTCACCGTGTGCAGAAAAGACAGAATCAGGCTACGGCGGAGCTGAGTTTTGCTTGAAATTTCAATTGAACTTGGGTCAAAGCCGTGTCCCCAGCAGGGCCGAGTGTGCACATGCACGCCACGCTCACGGCGTGCACATACAGAGACACCCAAAGAGATGGGTGAGAGCTGCATGGCATTTCAGCACCCCCTCACCAAGCTGCAAGCTAAGGGCTTTAATGGGGCCCACACCCCTCCCTGGAGCAGAGCTGTGTCTGGGGTGGCAGCTACGCCAGCCTCTAGCATCTCCAGATACGTCGTCTCCGGACTGCAACTCTGTCCCCCTGTCGCACAGCACCTCATTTGTCCCTCACCTTCTTGCTTAGAGGACTTGAGCATTCCTCTCCAGCCTATATGATCTCACCTTGGGGGTGAGAGTTCTGATCGCATCTCATAAATCATTGCAGATACCTACAGCAAGGGGAGGCCACACGCAGGGGCAGAGAACAATTCAGACAGAAGCCATAAGGCACGCAAAGGACAATCTATCCCCTCTTTAATGGGGTGGAGGGATTTATGGCGTCTGTAAAACATTCACTCTGAGTCTGCATGGGAACTTTCCCCACTGTTACAATCTTCCAAATCAGAGAATCACAGAATCCTAGGGCTGGAAGGGACCTCACGAGGTCATCTAGTCCAACCCCTGCTAAAAAGCAGGACCACTCCCCCTAAATCACCCCAGCCAGGGTTTTGTCTAACCAGGCCTTAAAAATCTCCAAAGATGGAGATCCCACCACCTCCCTAGATAGCCCATTCCAATGCTTCACCACCCTCCTAGTGAGAAAGTTTTTCCTAATATCCAACCTTGACCTCCCCAGCTGTAATTTGAAACTATTGCTCCTTGTTCTGTCCTCTGTTACCCTCGAGAACAGCCTAGCTCCCTCCTCTTTGGAGCAACCCTTCAAGTAGTTGAAGGTTGCTATCAAATCTCCCCTCAGTCTTCTCTTCTCTAGACTAAATAAGCCTAGTTCCTTCAGTCTCTCCTCATAAGTCATGTGCCCCAGCCCCCTAATCATTTTTGTTGCCCTCCGCTGGACTCTTTCTAATTTGTCCACATCCTTTCTGTAGTGGGGAGCCCAAAACTGGACACAGTACTCCAGATGCGGCCTGACCAGTGTCGAATAGAGGGGAATTATCACATCCCTCGATCTGCTGGCAATACTCCTACTGATGCAGCCTAATATGCCATTGGCCTTTTTGGCAACAAGGGCACACTGTTGGCTCATATTCATCTTCCCGTCCACCATAACCCCCAGGTCCTTTTCTACAGCGCTGCTACTTAGCCGAAACGAATCATCCAGCCTGGTGAGTGCTGGGGCAGATACGCAACACCCGTGCTCATTACAGCCCCCTGCACACACAGCTTGGCAAGCTGCCCTCCAGAAAAAGAGGAGGGGTGCAGTCGGGATTGAGGGGTATCAGTGGAGCTGCGTGTGGGAGCCCAGGGCTGCAGGTCAGGACTGAGGGGTGCAGGTAGAGCTGGTCTGTGGAGTGTAGGGGGACAGAAGTGGGACACCGGAGGGTTGCAGACCAGGCCTTGCGTGCTTTGGCACAGCTTTGCTGTAGCAAACAGGGGAGCAGCTGGAAGCTAGAGCTCAGGTCTGAGGGGCGTGGGGAACTGGAGAGCGAGGCGGGTAACCCCAGCGGGAGGGGGAGGCGCAGGGGCAGGGCTTGGAGCATTCAGGGAGCTGGGCTGGCAGACGGGAGGGTGCTATGAGGGGAGCATCCAGGTTGAGAGCCTAGAGGAGGCGTGGATCAAACAGAACAAAGACGACCAGGCTAAGTACTCAGACATGGGAACCCCTTTGCTCTCACTCTCCCGGGCCTGGAACCAGAACCACGGTGATCACAGGCATGCTCATGTCAGCAAAGGGGCCAGCAAGCACCATCCTGCCAGGGGACACCCCCAGGATAGGGCTCCTGTCATTGCAGTGACTGCCAGCGAGCTCCTCTAGGGGATCCGGCCACTTCCTGCAGTCCGCCCACGCCTGGGAGCTGGCCGCTTGCACCTTGCATACCTGTCCCCCCTCTTGTGCAGCTCACCTCATACTCCTGCGAGAACTTCAGCCCGTCATTGGCCTTCAGCCGGTCAATGTTATCAGCGAGGTCCGTCACGGGGATTGGCGGGTGGTCACGCATGCCTGGCAGATCGGAGAGAAGGGAGAAGGGAGAATTACTGCCCTGCGTCCAGGGACGGGAGCGCGAGAAGAGAACGTGCACAGAAACCAGAGGGGTGCGCAGATGGCATGTGGACACGTGACCATGGGATGGGTGAGACGCACGGCATGCTGCACCTCTCGGCTGAAGAACAGACAGGTGGAGTGCAGAATGGGCGTGGCCACGTGAGCATGCTCAGACATTACAGCCGGGGCGGCCCGTGGAGCAGGCGCAGACTCATGCTGCGGGCCCAGGCCATGGAGGTTAATGCTTTTCCAGGGGCTCCCACGCAGGCTGAGGTTGACCTCACGGATTCTCATGGGACAGGGCAGGGGAATCTTCCCACCACTGGAGGGACAGGCGTCCCTGGAGCCATTTATCCACTGACGCTAAAAGGGGCCCGCGTGGTCGGAAAGGCCTTGGGGGCTGGCGTGGCTACTGGCCCAGGGAGCGCCCCCTTGGCTGTGCATGATCCCCAGACTGCCTCTCAGCATCTCCTGCAGCCCGCGTGGCCCGGAGCTGGCTGGTGTGAGCTGGCATGGGTGGCAGGGAGCCAGCCACGAGACAGGCCAGTGTCTGAGCCCGCGGCCCTGCTGGGACGGCTGTCATTTGTCTGGCAGGTGCCCTGGGCCACGTGGCGAGTGCTGGGCAGTGGAAGCAGGAGGGATGGGGACAGGGAGGGGACCAGAGGAGACAGCCCCAAAAGACCTTTGCTCTGTGCCTGAAATGATGAGCTGGCAGGAAGGTGGCCGTGAAACAGTTCCTCCAAATTGCTGGTGCTTGTGACACCACAGGCCGCTCTGTGGGTTTCCCCTACCCCTGGGGAACAATGCGAGGCCGCTGGGAGGCACACAGGGAGGCAGGCTGGCGCCCCGCCAGGAGCCTGCGAGAACTCAGTGAGCAGTGCCGTGGCGCGCCCACTTTGCTTACGAGGGTCTTACGCTGCGGTGTGGCTGCCTATTCCCACGCAGCCACTGGGAAACACCGCGGGTCCCCAGCTGCATAGGCCCGTCCTACAGTACGAAGGGAATTCCACACCACTGAGTCCAGCACACGCGCTTCCTCCCTCTGCCCAGGGCCCGGGCACGACCCACCCTGTGGCGTGGAGCACCGGGGCAAAGGGAAGTCCCTCGGCCCCAGCATCAGGGTCATCTGAGCAGCCAGCTGCCCACGGTCTCCACAGCCAGCTTGGGTCACTGAGGCCATGAGCTGCAGCAGATGCAGGATGTGCCAGGGACGGCTGTGTACACACGCGAGTTATCCTGTGGTGTGAATGAATAACTCCACATGCAGACAAGCCCTGCCACGTGTTCCTCCACAGCCAGAGAACTAGAAATGAGCTGTTTCTGTTGGTGGCAGCTGCCCCCGCCAAGGTGAAAGGAGAGTGTGTTCAATGCCTCCTGCCCCACACCTGAGCTGGAGCGTCACAGCCGCAGCAGGGCCCTGCGCCCAATGATCTGCCAAGGGACAGGGTAGATTGATGTATATGGGCTAGGCCTGGATTGCAGCTCTGAAGAGTTTCTAATCAGCTGGGAGTGTTTTACTGAGATCCTCAAGGCCAAAAGCCTTCTAGCCCCAGGCTGCTTTTGTGCCGTGCTGAAATGCTGTAGTGTGACGCAAACAGCACCAGAACGTGGCCTGTGTGGGAGGTCTTGGCCCATTAATCATGTCAGAAAGTGAAATTACTGCCACTCTAATCGGCTGTGAGTGAGGGTGACCTTCAATGACATCATAACAAAAATTACAGAGATGAGAGAGAAAGGGGAGAGAAAGAAAAGCCAAGTGTCCAGATAAACACAGGAGGAGTGAAAACTAACTTGAGATATTCGGGCAACTGGGAACACTGGAACCTGCAAAGAAAAAATGGAGCAAGAAGAGAAATCCCATTAGCCTTCAGACAGCCATCACAGAGGTTCAGAAGAGAAAAGAACAGAGATGAGGATGCATAGGAAAGCAGAGTTTGCTGCAGAAAAGGGAGGATGGGCTGGAGGCTCCTCCTGCCCGAAGCTAAGCTTCACAGGGACGCTGCCTGGCCAGTGGAGTGAGCTTTTAACCCAAAGCAGGGCCTTTCCCGAGAGATGATGTGCTGCGCCAAGCAGCAGTATTGAACAGACACACGCCCCACGCCTGACCATCACTCGCTGCACACCCTGCTGCTGTCCACGCCTTAGAGCGGGGTGACGTGCACGGGGAGGGGTCAGGGGAGGTGACGTGCACGGGGAAGGGTCGGGGCAGGTGACGTGCATGGGGAGGGGTTGGGGCAGGTGACGTGCACGGAGGGGTAGGGGGAGGTGACGTGCACGGGGAGGTATCGGGGGGTGGTGACGTGCACGGGGAGGGGTAGGGGGATGTGACGTGCACGGGGAGGGGTAGGGGGATGTGACGTGCACGGGGAGGGGTAGGGGGATGTGACGTGCACGGGGAGGGGTCGGGGCATGTGACGTGCACGGGGAGGGGCCGGGGCATGTGACGTGCACGGGGAGGGGCCGGGGCGGTGACGTGCACGGGGAGGGGCCGGGGCGGTGACGTGCACGGGGAAGGGCCGGGGCGGTGACGTGCACGGGGAGGGGTCGGGGCGGTGACGTGCACGGGGAGGGGTCGGGGTGGTGACGTGCACGGGGAGGGGTCAGAATCCTCCTACTCCTGGTGGCCAGAGGACATGGCATCGCTCCACTCCGCAGCCATTGCCTGAGCAGGTCTCTGGAACCCAGGACCCCACGTAGGCCCTTCCAACGCTCAGCAGAGACAGCCCGACACATGGTCCATTAGCCCAGAGGCTGACAATTCACGAAATAACCCGTCTGAAGGAGGAACCATTAAAGTGATATGGCTTAATATTTAATAATGGAAGTTGGATTAATTATGCATTAAAGGAGGTTTCCTGGCCTCTGTGGTCTCCAGCAGGGAGTATCAACTACAGGCCATGCAGGCCTGTTTGCCAGCGGGTCTCCTTTGTATCGTGCCCAGCCTCTGAGGGGAGACAGGAGTGACAGGATTGGTGACCTGGGGCCTGGTCAGCGCACACTCCTCCTTTCTAGCCATAGACTCCCCGTCAGACCTGCATCAGAGAGACAGGAGGTGAGAGAGCGATGTCTCTCGTTGTGGCTTGGTAGGGAAGTGCCAGATCACAGGAGAAATGGGCTCAGCAGCCATGGGAGAAGAGCCCTCTCTAGGGACCTGGGCTTTTCTCCCCCTGCTGATCTCCACAAGGGCCTTCTGCCCCACTGTCCTGACAGATGGGGTGGCCTGCGCCTCTTTGCCCTCTGACAGTGGTTCTTGTGCAGATCTGGGTAGGGGCTTGCCCCTGTGTGCAGGTGGCAGAAGCAATCTGACATCCTCTGGGGTGTCCTGGGGTAGGGAACTGAAAATGCATCCAGGGCCCTACAGGGACAGGAATCTGCACAAAATCCCAGCTAGAGCCAGTGCTCCAAACCACTGTTGTGGGCACTTATGTGGCAGCCGTGGCCGCTTCTCAGCTGGGGATTGAGGCCGGTGCCTGGAAAGCATGTGCCTATTGCACGAGCAGCCTGAGCAAACCCCCAGGGACTGCCACACAAAGAAGCTGCTGCGCCTCCCACAGCCCCAGCCCTCACCCAGGTCAAGTCCCTGCTGTGAGCTCGTAGCAATTCCTTTAGCTCCTGCCTCTCCTGACAGCCACAAACTCTCTTCTCCAAAGCCTCTGCACCTTTGCCTGATTTTGTACCCTGCTGATGCCTGCGCCCACACCCCACTCTGCCGCATCCCTTCCATCCACTGTGGAACGCCTGCCAGCTTGGATACTGTCCGCCAGCTCTGCAGGCCAGCAGCGTCCTCTCCTGGCCTGGCAAACCCCCCCATGTCTGCAGAGAGAAGGGGAGAGCTAGGAAGTAGCGCTGACTTGAACAGCTGTGAGCGCTAATGAGAGTGCACTTGCTCACCCTCCCCACCCAAGCCCAGCAGGTTTCCAGCAGGGAATGCTCCCTTCAAAAGCCTCCTGGCAGACAACAGCTTTCAGACGCTGAGCAGCAGGGAGGGAAGGAAAGTAGGTTATGTCCTAGAGAAAGTCACAGGCTAGAGGCAGCAGAAGAGTGGAGCGTGCCCTCATTTACCCCACCACTGAGACAGCCAAATGGCCCTTCTGTTCAGCTAGGGTTTGTGCTATTCGGAAAGGGTCTCGATGCATGGGACGAGCTCTGATCACCCTAATGACAGGCCCAGCTTTCAGCATCACCCCGGACACGGACTGCACAACAGCAGCATTTGACCTATCTGCAACGCAAAGATGTGGGGCCTCCATCGGCTGCTGAACCCCAGGCACCCCAGGACAGTGCAGACATGACTGGAGATGCTCCATGTAGAAATCCCCAAATGTTCCAGAACCCTCGTCCTCCGATCTGTGAGCGCTGCCAGCGGCCGCGTCCTCCTCTGTGCAACAGCTTCAGCCGCACTGAACTCCGGCCGCAGCTAACCTCTCTTCCCCCACGCAGAGGAGCAATGCAGGAGAATGCTGCTCAATGTGCCAGGGCCCTTAGCAGTGGAAGAGGCTGGCCCTGCTCTGCCCTGCCCAGAGGCAGCAGCTGTCTTTGGCAGGTCAGGCTTTGCACTTGCTCTGCTGGCTGGCCAGGCTGAGCCCCTCAGACACAGTCCGTGCAATCTTCCTGCGGCCGGTGGGAATGTAAAATCCTCAGGGCTTCCCTGAGCCTCAGACTTCCCCTCCCACAGCCACAGCACCCACTCTCCAGCGATTCTCCTGATGAGCCCCCCGCAGACCCCCACGCCACAATGTACAAGCCTTGCGTCCGGCAGGGTGGGAATGCCTCGCACAGAACACGCCAGGCATCTGCGTTCTGGGCCCTCCAGGCACCGTTGGTCTGTGGTCACTCTGCCGGCGAAGCAGCATGGCAGACGTGGGGACTGCAGAAAGGCCACTGGCCTTTATCACCAGGGCTGGGAAGGGGCAGAAGGTTTTAGTCGATGACAGAGCATGGGAGGGAGTTCCTGTCAACACCCAGAGACGGGCAAAGGCTCCTACCTGGCGTCTGGTAATTGAGGCGCCTCATCTCGACAGGGTCGGAGGAGTGAGCCAGCAGGGAGTCCTTAAGGCCGATGGAGTGCTCGTCCTTGGAAGAAGGGGAGCTGGCCCTTTTCCTAGAGAAGGAAACAACACAATTTAGGGGGCCCCCTGGAGTGAGGCAGCATGTCCCACTACCCACCATGGTGACTGGTGAGCAGGGCAGACCTGGGTCCTCAGCCTCACTGGAAGGGCTGCAGCCAGGCGGTGCTGGGTGCCCCCGCACTGGAGGGAGTGGCCATGAGGGATGTGCACAGGAGTCAGGACTGGGAGCAAGCGCTTAGCGCAGGGGCCAGGAGTCAGGACCCTGCATTTGATAGTCTGCTCTGTCAGCACCTCTCCGTGGACGTCACTTGCCTTCACCTGGCCTCAGATTCTCCACCTGGAAAGCAGGAGTATTCTGACCTCCCAGGCCGGGATGACAGGGGCTGAACGAGCTTGGCTTTGTGAAGCGCTGGGAAGATGCATGTATCAGAAGCAAGGCAAAGGAAGCAAACCTCATTCCCCCTCACTCTTCCCGTAGGAACTATTTCCCGGAGCGGAAGGATATGTTCAATTTTTTCAAGTATTTAAAAAAAATGAAATGTCGAGAGCGCTAATGCAATGTGTGAAGACTCTTCCGGGTGTGTTTTATTGGGCCATCAATACACACGGTGACTGGCCACAGGCACCCAAGGCAAGTATTAACGGAACAATAAAACACACCGTTGTCTCTTAATGCTGCATTTATGTCATCACCTCAGGCTCTGGTCCTGCCATAATTCACCGGCTAAGCAGGGAGAGGAGATTGGTAACTGGATGGGAGACCTTCACGCCAAGCCTGGCCCTACAGGAGGTGCCTGGATGTTCCAGAAGGCATTGCTCGTCCCCATGGGCTCCACGTGAAGCGAACGCCCCCATGGTGCCAGGAGGCGCTGTGCTGCAGGGCAGAGCGGGACCACGTCCGAGTGAGCGTCGACGCAATGCTCAGCACAGAACTAATGGGTGCTGTGATCCCAGAGGCTGTGTCTTGGGGATGAAACATAAAGCTACGAGGTTACCCCACTGGTGAATATTAAAGGCCCCACAGCTTCTTCTGCAGGCGGCAGGGATGTGGTCGCCACATGAGCATATGTCATTGCATAAATCCACTGTTTCACAAACGGACCAGCCAGTTTTCCCTTTCTAATCCACGGTGAGGCATTAACAGTTGCCACCTTCCATCCAGAAGAAGCTGTGTTTCAGACCAGCGTGTGACCACAGCGTCACATCAATGACTCGGGAACGTGCTCCTCAAGCTTAAGGGGGAACATATGTGTACGTACGTACACACACACACACACACACACACACACACACACACACACACACACACA
>ML685977.1:1440355-1459055 GCA_007922175.1 Pelusios castaneus
GTACACACACACACACACACACACACACACACACACACACACACACACACACACACTCTCTTCTGCATCATTGCGGGCGTAGGCAGTGACCAGACGCATCAGTTGTTTACTGAATTTTACGGAGCAGCAGAATTCATTCCTTCTGGGGCTCCGAGCTAGAACTGTGGCTTGGGGTGTAGCCAGGAGATCTGGGCATTGAGACTGCAAGACACAGGAGGTGCTCAGCAGGGAAGGAGCAGCATGTGATCCTCACACCAAGCATGGAAGAAGCTTGTGACTCTGAGCGCCAGGCAGGAGAGTTCAATGGAAGGAGAGGGGAAAGCACAATGAAAGGTCTCTCTTGCTCTCGGACACCATGGGCAGACGCTGCACATGCTGCTGTGCTTTGGGCCCCCAGTCCTTGGGGCTCGGCCTGGGACGAGGAGTTTGATGTTAGTCAGTTTCAAAAGCCATGGAGGGCTACTGTGAAACCAGCGAATCCAGACTTTCCACTCTCCCACAATGTACCGATATTTAGATCCAATCATTTTCACATGAGGTTTAGAACAAAGTAGTAAATGCTCTTTGCTTAGAAATACCTAAGGGGAGAAAAATCCTCCGAAGAGAAGCTAAGAGCAAAGCCTTAGGACAAACCGACCTAAGAGCACCTGGGGGAGCTGGGAGGCACTGGGTGTCGGGGGGAAGGCTGCCTCAGCAGGGCCTAGGCGCAGCAGGAACATAATGTCAAGTGCAGAGCACAGCGGGACAGAGTTGTTTAGTTGATGAAAAATCCACCTCACACCAGTGTCCGGGGAGCCAGAGATCAAACAAAATTATGTCAAACTGGGCCTACAGACAGACAGACAGACAGAGTGGGAAACACAGAGGAGGAAATATCTGCCCTGGCCTTCCATCACACACTCCTTGCGGTGGCTCAGAAACTGCTTGGGTGCCTCAGTTTCCTTTAAAGAACCCTTCCTAGGATCAGAGGTGAAATCCCACAGGAGGCGTCTGGGTGAACCCAAGGACAGATGACACCTTTCCACCAGCACAGTCCACTGTCAATGCAGTGGCTTCAAGCCAGCAGCAGCACAGCGGTGGGAAGGTGAGGGTAAACATTAGCAGGGAGGAGACACTGATCCAGGCTCCGGACTACTGGCATCAGAATTGAAAGACCAGCTTCTCTGACGTCACTGCATGCAAAGAGACACCCGTAACCACTTACAATTGCATTTCTGGATTCGTAATCCATGTGCAAATGAACTGGGCAAAACCCTGGTGAGCTGTGACTGTCGGCCACATGAATGGCTAAAAGCTGAAGGTTTGGATGTGGCCACTGCCGAGAGCCGGGCACCAGGAAAACCCCACGGCTTTTGCCACCCCTGACCGTATCAGAAGGAGAGGGACTCCGTCATGCCAGGCAGTAGGTTCTGAAAGGGGGAAGCAGATTTTCACTTTAAAGGAAAGAGAAGAGCAAACGGACCCTACCTTTCTTGTTTACTAGATCCAGGGAAGAGCAGGAAGAGAAGAAGGAGGTGATCAGTGACACAGAAAGGCAGAGCTCCATGTAACCAGAGCGCAGAGCCAACGAGCGAAGAACACGTGTGGCAACAGAGAATGTGGTGAGCCACTGAGCGACACTCGAGTGGAGACTTGCGATGCAGGACCCCACCCCGGAGCCCGGAGAGCCCAAGTACGGGCACTCACCCACTGGGCGGGGAAGGCGGTTCCTTCAAGGCACCCGTGGGACTGTGGGGGCAGCGGGGGAAGAAAAGCATTTCTGTATGCGGTTAGCCCCCCCCGTCCATGGCCTGTCGAGGGGTGGAGCGAAACAGACAGGCTGTTCCTGCCCAAAACCTCGGTGGGGCACTGAGGGACCAACCACATCTCCAGCCTCACCTCTGGAAAGCACCCGGGGCTGCCGGGCTCCCCTAGAGCGGCACCAAGGACACAGACAGCGTCCCCTCCCCTCGACTGCCCAGGGGGGTCTGCAGCCTCCTTCCCCTTGCTGTACCCATGGAATCCATTCACGCCTCCACCAACCAGCTCTGCGGCTGCCTCGCGGGGCGACAGGGTTCTCGGACAGAGGGAGGTGCCAGGGCCGGCTGGGAGGCCTGGACCGGCTCTCACCTTTTGAAGAGCAGGATGGCAATGACGATGATGATGATTAATATGACAGCCAGCACCGGTCCCATCACCCACAGCATCTCGGGCTCATCCTGCTGCTTGGCTGAAGACACTTCCATCACGATCTCGTCCGAGTAGGGGCTGGCTGCATACCTCTTCTGCAGGGAGAGGTGCAAACATCCTTTAGGTAAAGGGAACAACCCCCAGGCCAGCACGAGGAGGGTCTGGCCCCACACGCCCGGAGCGGCGCACTGTGCACCACTGTGCCAGCAATCCAGGAGCAGATGGACCACACACCATGGGAGTCAGCTTCCTCCCCCTCCTCTTGTAAATGGAACAAGCCAACTCTGAGCAATTCTCCAGTCAGCCGAGCTCCCCAGGGATTGAAATGGAACAGCCCAGCAAAGGGCCATGCACCCCCCCGAGGCCGCCCAGGAGCAAATTCTAGCCTCAGCGCCCAGCAGGGCGGGGGGCTGGCTGCTGAGCGCGGAGTGGCTTATACTGCAATATCTATTCTGCGGATGCCGACACATCTCCCCGGGCTGGGGCTCTGGCCAGGCGAGACTCTTCTCTTAGGGGGAAAAAAGGACCAGAGCGGCTCAGTCTGGGAAGGGGCTTCTTGGACACCTGCTAAGAGGGAACTGAGCAGGGCTCGAAGAGGCTGCTTCTCAGGCCCCACGGCGCAGGGCAGGATTCAGAGACCCTCCCCGCTGCTGCCAACGCTATGTCGCCGTCGTCCCTTCGCAGCTCAGCCGTTAACTACTGCAAAGCGATCCCTCCACCTGCTGGAGATCGGAGCCGAATCAGCCAAGTGCCTGGGGCTTTCGAAGGGCACCTGCTGCAGGCTCGGGGGCTGGGAACACTTGGTCCTTGCCAGAGAAACCGTCTGTGAAAGGGGCTGTGGACGGAGACCAAACACTTCCCAGGGTGCACACACCGAGGGAGAATGGGGAAAGCAAGCGAGCTAGTCTCACAGAAATGATTTCCTCCTGGGTGCCAGGATGCAAACATGAGCCGCAGACCGACAGCCCTGTCCACCACCTCCTTCTGGCAAGCACCAGCTCAGCACCCAGGCTGGATGGATCAGCAGTCCGTGGTGGCAGAGGCTTTGCAGGATCACCTGGGGCCCGAGTGGCAGCGCCTCCCAGAAACCCTGGGGCCCAGCAGGTTTCAATCTCTTCCCCCCTGGGCAATACCTGCAGGCGTCCACTCGGGCAGCTTGTCTGGCCTCGGGGCCAGCAGTGTGGAACCAGACGTAGCTCTCCAGCTCCACGGGGCGTAACCCCGTTGGCGCTCTCTCCGCTCCCGACACGGAGGAAGGGGCTCCACCTCTGGGGCACAAGAGCTGGGGGGCTGGGAGGGAAGGAGGCACTCATTGCTGCTCCTGCGGCCGAGAGGCTGGCTTTTGTTATTTGCTGGGGCGGGTGTATGGGTCCCACAGAAGCATCTAGTTACATCTGCAAGACGGGACTAACCACGACCATCAGACGGAGCCTCATTCCTGGTCCATCGAGGCCACCAGTTCGAGGCGCCTGCCCCGGGGGCCTTGCAAAGGGGCCCTAGAGTCCCGTTTTGCGGCTGCCCATCCCCGCAAGTCCAGAAGGAGCGCAGTGACCGGACAGACCCTGAGGATGATGTTTCCAATGGCAGCCACTACGTGCTTGGCCCTTTCCAGGGGAGAAGGTGCCCCGTCCTTAGAGCCGCGGTGCACGTGGACATATGGGCCACAGCAGGCAATGCGGGCGCCTGGGGCCTCAAACGAGGACGGGCCCGAAGCAGCAGCGGATGTGGGGGGAGCCCTGATGGCAAGAGCGCTGTGGCCAGCTGCCTCGCAGGCCGACATTACACTAACCTGGAATCCATCATCCCCTTTCTGCCCCCGAGGAGGGAGCTGGCAGTGCCCCCCAGGGCCGCTCTGCTCCGCTCCTCCCAGCACACAGGCAGCAGCTGGCTCCGGAGAGGGGCCGGTGGGATCTGAGACCTCTGCATTTCCTCGCTGTGAGCTGTGACTGCCTGCACCTTGCCAGCAGCACTCTGGGCGGATGAGTAATGGCGAGTTTGACCAGTGCTAATGAGCCATTACAAGTAAATGAGGCTGAAGAAGTGATCCCCAGCATGGGAGCTGAGCAGAGGGTCCTGAGCATCTTTATTATCATCCATTATTTACACTCCAGCTGCTGCCACCTCTCCCCACACAGACAATGGACAGCAGGATCTTGCTCTGCTATTTCATGCTCCCTGCTGCAGCCACCCTCTCCCTCACTTCCTGCCCTGCACGTGGGGCCAGCAGCCTTCCCCAGAGATCCAGGTTCGCTCCTTTTCCCCGTAGCCAGAGAGGCACCAGGGAATGGGAACCTGCACGCTGGTACGGCGTCCCCTAGCAGAGACCCTACTGCTGGGGGAGCTGGCTGCAGAGAGAGGCGAATTCACTTCCTTCCGTGCCCTTTGAAGGGAGATTCTGGACAGGGTCCCTTGCATGTCTCTTCTGAGCCAGACCTATTCAGCCCCGCAGAGCCCGGGGCTGTGAGGTACGCAGGACTCTGCCCTGCCTCATGCCAGAACCTACATGAGCATGAAGCAGAGTGAAAACCACTTTGCAGATCCCAGCACTACTGGAGCAGACAGGATTGGACCGTTGCTGCCAGGGGACTGGAGAAAACCTGTGCTGCCCACCTGCACCCCACACCAGTCCCCCAGCCGCAGTTCTGAGGTTCCCCATGCCCATCGCAGTGTGGGCTGGCAAGCACGACTGTTTTAGGAAGTGGTGGAGAGGAATCTGGCTGCCCCTGGGCGCCGCGAGAGCACAGGCCAGGATCCAAGCAGCTGCTCCTCACAGTGACGGTTTGGAGCAGCGATGCGTGTTAGAGGCAGCCCCCATCACAGCGGAGTGTGGGAACGACAGGGCGAGCGGAGGCGAAGCTCACGCCGTCCCTCACGCTGCTGGCTCGTTCTCATTTGTTTCTCAAACACACCTGCTGCTTCCCTTGGGAAACACCATTATCAGGCCAGCTCCAATGGGCGCCTCATCTCTCCCCGCCCCGGTGCTGAGCCCCTCATTCAGCCCAGGCCTGGGGGGAGGAGATACAAGAGGCCCTTACCATCTCGCCATCCTCCAGCGATGCCAGCACGAAGCAGCGATAGCACAGACTCTCCGAGAGCGGCTTGTTGTAGAACCCCTTGTAGGTCTTCTCGTCTCCCAGCGTGAAGGTCTCCGGCAACACATCCACTTGAGCAGCAATGTAGGGCTTCAGCCTCTCCACTTGACGCCGCTGGCGCCTGCCCAGGTTCCCCTGGTTTATGGCCTCCAGTAACTGCGGACAAAGAACCGGTCGTCACACCCCCGACACGCACGCCGGGGCTTGCAGCAAAGATTGAAAGGCACATCAAGGCACAGGGTCTTCAGAACTTTCCTCCCCACTTATTTCACGTAACTGCCACTTCTTCTGGCCTGCTCCAGCCCCTCCCGCTCCTCTTACCCCTGCACTCGAGTCCCAGGGCTGGATTCACATGTTCCAGACACCAGGCTGATGAGAAATGCCAGGCAACGTCTAACGGCAGGGTAGGCTGACTCTGGGCTGCAGGAAACGCCTGCATCAGACACACGGTGTGGTGCAGCAGAGGACCCAGAAGAGACTGGGACAGACGCCTTAGCTGCTAAGGCCCCATCACGGGAATCCACCGGAGGCACCTTCGTGTCTGCCTTCAGTGAGAGAGGTCTGGGCCTGAGCTCGGATGCAGTGACTCACTCTCCTTCATGCCACCTAGGGCCAAGGTGGAATTGCTCAAAGCAGCCAGGGCCCAGGTTGGTTTCAAGGGAACCAGACCATGTTCTGCCTTGGCATGGAGAGCCGCAAGGGCTCTCTGCAGGCCCTGGGCACAAACTACAATAGCCACTACTGAGGAGAGAAAGAAGTGACGTATGTGTGGCTTGCCCTCCTGTCTGGGCAGCGGCAGGGCTTTGTGCAGAGCAGACTTCATGGGACGTTCAGAGCAAAACCAGCAGGTTCCAGAGTCGGCTACAACCTCGGGAAAAGGGCAGAAATGCACAAAATTCGATTATGCCACTAAGAATGCTGCTCAGATGGCAAAAGATGTTCTTCTAATGAATAAAGATGAATTTCTGGCTCTGAGCAGAAACGCTGATTTAAAATGAAGGAGAGGCATGAAATACATTTCACACAGACACGTGACGGAGCAGCCGGGCTGTGCTGGGGGCGCTGGGAGCATGGCATTTACACACAGCAGCATGGCTGAACTGGCCAGAATTCCCCACAGGCTCGGCGTGTCTGAACAGGTCCTCAAAGGGCCCAAGACTCTCCCTGCCCACAGCTGAGATCTCCTCGAGTCTCCTGCCTCTGCAGGTGGTTCAGGGAGGCCACTGTCTCTTCCAGGGGTTGGAGCATCACTAAAGAAAGCAGGAAAAGGAGCAGCCTGCCGTTTACAGCCTCATCTCCCGGGAACGCAGAACACCAGCAGTCTGTGCCGTTTGCGCATTGTTACATGGCCGGGACTGAGAGGAACGTGAGATGCAGGGTGAGGAAATGACAGCTAGACATCTCAGCTCCACCCGTACCACCGACATTCGCTGCCCATTCTCCCCTTCGGTCCCTTGTGCCACAGGTGACAATGGGCAGCAAACAGCACATGGCTCAGGAGCCGATCGCGAGGCTTGTTTACTGCGCGGCAGGGCAGACTTGGCTCAAACACAGAGAGCTGTTATCTGGGAAAGCCCCTTTCAGCATCTCCATGAAAACAAAACCGTTGCGTGTTTCAGAACCACTCTGCTAGTCAGTGAGGTCACGTTCTGCGCTGCCTCCAGCCTCCTATCAGAGGAGCTAGGTGTTAACTCACACCACGAAGTTCCAGGGTGGACGATATTCCTCACCGTGTCCAACTCGGGGCAGCGAGAGTCTGTGCTCTGCGAGCTGGCTGGAAATTAACGTGCGTTAAAATAACTAAACCCTAATGCTGATCAAGTCTTTGTCACATTCACGTGGCTGAAATGGATGTAAACTCTTCAGGGCGCAGAACAGCTGTGTACTTGCCCCACGCAGAGCGGAACAGGGTCTCGTTTCTGACCGGAGTCACTATGAGCACGTTACTCAGCACTAGAGAACGTTACGGCTGCAAAGTCAAAGGCAGGAAATGCCAGAGTGGAGGTTCCCACGTGCAGCTTGCACTCGACCCCCTTGTGCCTGTGCACGAAGATACAGCTTCTAATCACACTGGATGCGGCTACTCAGTATTTCATTTTCTCTTTGTTCCATGTGTGGCCCAGGCCCGTAGTTTCTGCACGCCACTCAGGTCCTGCTCCGAAGACAGGCAGGGAGCTGCAGTGGCTAAAGATGATGAAAAGTGCTGTGCACCGTGGAAGGGGTTTGAGTACAGGATGGGTTCGGGGCTCTGTAAGTGATCTTCTCAGACGTGGCTTCTCAGCTTCTCCATCTGCTACACGGGGACCACACTACTGACCTGCTAATGCCAGGCTCTGAGCTCGCCTCAGTCAGAAGCTAGAAACCGGCAAAGGATCAAGCCCTCGAGCAGGCCGTGGCAGCGCCAAGTGGTATCAGATCTGTACCATCAGAGGGGGCAAAGGGTGAACTCTGGGGGCTTCGCCGTCTCTAATCCCTAGCCTGGCAGGGCAGGCGGATCATCCCACCTCACACAAGCCAGGTCGGAAAGCTGCAGGCTGAGTTCCCCACCTGCCAGCACCTCTCCCAGGGCCCAGACAGCGTGGGTGAAGCACAAAAGGAAACCTGAAAAGAACACACTTGAACCAATTCTCACTGACTCCTACCTGGTCCAGCTCCATCTCATCAGGCGTCCGCCACCTGCCCAGGTGGCTGCTGGTGGTCTGATCAACCGGCACAACCACAATATAGTACCACCTGGGGAGGAAAGAGCAGTCAGGGGAGGTGGCTGGTGCCAGCAGGAGCCATCATGACATTTTTTAGGTTAGGTTTAACCCCCCTCCCCTTTCTGTCCGTCTGTTATGAGCAAAAGAGCTTCACTGAGCCAGAGGCCACCGAAGAGCCAAACTTTCCTTGTTAGCGATGGATAGGTTCATGCAGATACACAGACCGTGGCAGCAGGAACCGGGGCGAGGACATTTATATAAACTGGCTGTAGCAGGAGCCCTGGGGGAGCTGAGCTACAAATGAGAGGGTTAGGAAGTGCTTCGTTTAATCTCCTCAAGGCTTTAAAGCCATTATTTATTCAAAAGCTGTTAGGCACCTCCTGACCCAGAGCCGGGTTCACCGGGAGGGCCTCACTTCCACTCGGCGGCGATGGGGAGCTGCGTGAGTAGGAACCAGCCTGACCCGTTCTCACATGCGGAGCAGCTAGAACGAGCTACATGCTCTGTCAGGTGGTGAAGGGAAATCCAGGCTCCAGCGTCTGCAGGCTGCTCTGGAATTCATCACACAGGCGCATACAGGGATCAAGGAGGCACCTACCGCACTGGGGCCGAGGCCTGGACCTTGGGAAGGGCCAGGGTGAACTTCCCGTCCTGCATGTATTTCTTTGTGGAGACGGGTTTGCTCGGCAAGACGTCAGGAGCCGTGTGGATAGACACCCGGTGCTGGAGCCCTCCGGCGCTGCTGCCGCGGTTCATTAACACGAAGGAGTACTCTGTGTCCGGCTGAAGGTCACTTATGAGCTTCTTCATGGAGTGGCCGTCCACCTCCACGCTCTGGCTGTTGTACAGGATCTGAAAGGGGAGAGGACACATCATGGAGCAGGGCAGACACTGACAAACCTGCTCACAAGCTCCGGCTCCTGGCTCTGGGCCTACCGCAGGCAGTTCGGATGACGTGCGTTCCACAGAGAGCCAGAAATCAGAGCGACCCCAGCAGAGAGCAGCGTGGCACGAAGGCTGGGTGGTTAGAGCCACCCTGGCGTGACACACAGCACCAGTTCCACCGCCACACTGCCATCTGAGCAGCCGTTGGGCTCAAAGCTTCCCTCTGGCTGCGGTGGGCTTCCCAAGAGTCGTCTGCAGCCGCAGCTGCTGGGCAGGATGGGACCTGACACTCGGCAGAGCCCCAAGGCCCTGAGGCTGGCTCCTCCACACCCCAGCTGGCTGATAGAGCTGCTCCCCTGGACATGTGGGGCCAGCGGCACTCTGTGGGGTGCTGAGCTTACACCTGCTCGCCATGCTCAGCGTGGATTTCCTCCAGCGGTGGTGACCCCTTTTCCCCAGCAAGGGCCTGAGCAGAGCTGCACCTGCTGGGTTCAGGCAGAAATCCTGGATCAGAGCCCTGGCCAGACGCTCAGGGGAAGAGCCAGAGCCAAGGGGACACTTCCCAACCCCACTTCAGCGAGACACGGGAGTCAGAAATGCACACCCTCCTGCTGCTTTCCTGACGAGGGCTGCAGGAGTAATTGACGCTTATTGCGCCAGGGTCAGACTGGATGATTCCAAAGAGGGTTAGAAGGCCAGTGGATCAGCCCCAGGCTCAGCAAGTCCCTTTTCCCCAGGAGCTCAGCAGGGGTTACTCCAGGTTATTTAGATCACCTGGAGCCAAGCAAGGCCCTGCCTGGGACTTGTTAAAAGCCTCCCCTCCAGAGAAAGGGAGCGGCTGGAGCATGAGCGGAGCTACCAGCGTGTGTGAGAGAGAGCAGACAAGATGCTGTTAGAAGGCAGAGGGCTGTAGGAGAAGGAGCAGAGGGGGAAAAAGCCCTGCCAGAAGGGGAAGATTTAACTGGGCACTACCACACCAGTGGGACTGTCAGAGACCAAGGACCACGCCTGGCATTCCCCCATTCCCCCCACTGGGGGGATGAGAGCCCAGCGCAGAGGCAGAACGAAGACAGGACTGAGCACCCGTCTTGTTTGAGAGGGCGCGTTACCCTCAGTCCCCCCAGGAGGGGGAAGAACAGGCAAGAGTGAAGCAGTTCCCCGTCCGACCGCTAAGGTGGAGGAGGAGTGTTGTCACAAGACGCAATGAGCGGAGAGCTGTGTCCTGAAGAGCGGCCAGGCGGGTACAGCTGCCGCGTCCCAACAAACATGCTCTGCCTGTGGGGTCTCTAGAGAACGGAGCCAGCAGCAGCAAAGGAGCCTTGTTCCAGCCCGGGGCGCAGGTCGGCCTGACGAAGCAGCGCAAGAGAGAGGTGAGACAAGCAGGCGTCAGAGCCCTGAAGAAGGCAGCTGTCTACCCAGGGCCGTGCAGGGAATGTAGCCGCTCCAGAGAGAAGTGCAGCGAGGAGAAGGAGCAGGCCCTGGAAGAAGCCCTCGGGGCAGCCAGGCACAAGGTGCAAGCTTCAAGTGAGGTTTACGGTGCTGCTTCTGTGGACCCAAAGTAGCCATGGCCTCAGATTTGGACACTCAGTCTCTGCACTTTGCTGACGGGCTAGGGACTCGGTCCTTCCGCATACAGCCTCTTCCCTGGCACCCCAGGAGAGATGTAACAGAGCACAAAGGGAGAAGTCAGTAAGAGAGGGACAGACACGATCAGTTTTCTCATGGACACACTCCCGTCATTGGGGATGGAGCATGAAGGAAATCTCACTGCTAAAAGGGCGAAGGCACCCTGCTGGCTCCCCAACACACAGTGAAAGCGATGATGCTCAGAAGGAGGGTCTCTGCTGTGACTTCTCAGACTTTCTCCCCTTCTCCGCAGAGACATCAGACGGGCGCTAGAGTGAGAGCAAAAAGCCTCTGCAACGTCAGATATGGAGTTAGCAGGTTTCCTCCTGCTCAGTCACACGAGACTCAGCACAAGCAGAAGGAAGAACCGAGGTTACTTCAGCACCTCTGCAGTCTGTCCCGGCACCAGCGCCAACAAACACTAACAATACTGCAGCGGTGTCAGTGTGCCTTAGGAGAGGAGACTCGCAGAGCTCGGCTTGTTCAGCCTAGCCAATGAGGGGAGAGACGAGTGCTCTCTAGAAATATGTCAGAGGGATAAATGCCAGGGAGGGAGAGGAATTAGCGCCAGTGTGGACACAAGAACTAATGGCTATAAACTGGCCAGCAGGAAGTTTAGGCTTGAAATTAGATGCAGGTTTTGAACCATCAGAGGAGGGAAGCTCTGGAACAGCCTCCCAAGGGGAGCTGTGGGGGTGGGAAACCTAGCTGGCTTCAAAACCGAGCTTGATAAATTCATGGAGAGGGTCGTCTGATGGGACGGCCGAGTTTGGCAACTGACTGATCTTTGGCTCCTGGTGCTAGAGATGCTGACGGGACGTTAGATGGGAGGTGGGTCGTTCTGAGTTCTTAGAGAGAATTCTTTCTTGGGTGTCCGACTGACGAGTCTTGCCCACGTGCTCAGGGGTTAATTGATCGCCATACTGGGGTCAGGAAGGAATTTTCCCCCAGGGCAGGTTGGCAAAGGCTCTGGGGTTTTTTCGCCTTCCTCTGTCGCACAGGGCATGACTCAGTTGCTAGTGTATCCTCCGTGCCTTAAAGCCTTTCAATCCTGATTTAATAACTCGGTCACAGGTCAGATGTTTATTGCAGGAGTGGGTGGGTGAGGGTCTGTGGCCTGTATTGTGCAGGTGAGACTAGATCATCTCATTGGTCCCATCTGACCTAGGTCTACGAGTCTATGCGCCAGACAGAAGTACAGCTGGGGTGAGATTCTAGCCTGACTTCCTCTGAGCCACGAAGAACGAGGCCAGGATAGCAGTAACCCAACTCTGACTCTGCACCAGGCGGGATCTCCCATCATGGAACGTGCTTGTATCACGGTGGGGTAGGAGGGGCAGCTTTGGATCGGTCTAGTGGATACCTCATCAAGGGCAGCACCTGAAACCAGCGAACTGGGGCATGGATCATGTGCTTTGACAATAACCCTGGCCGAGACCTCGCCACCACGGAGCTTCTTCATGATTTACATCAAGGTCTGCTGAGTCAGCGCCTACCAGAACCAGGCACTCCGGGAACACCCCCCCCGCCCCACGGCACTAACAACCGTGTGGCGTTTCCTGGGAGGGGGGCAGAGGAGGCCACGAGCGCTGCAGACTGGACGGACAGTCTGGTATTTTCACACAGCATTTCCTTGCGTGTTCTGGGTCTGATGGAAACGCTACACACACAAATGTGCATTGTGTGTTTTTATGCTGACATCAGGTTTGTATTGCCTTGCACAGGCCTTTGTGTCCAAAGCTTTCCAGCCCCTCCCACAATTCTCTGTTCCTCTCCCTGCTGAAAAGCTCTGCACCATTCGCTGGTGCCTCTCCGCGAGCGTCACACTGATGTAAGGGAACAGGGCTGAAGACGCCACTCAGCGGTGCAGAAAGGCTCAGTGACTCTCCGGAAGTCACCAGTGGAACGTGGCCCGAGGGCTCTAAGCTGCCGAACCTCGCTGCCCCATCCCCCTGAACACTATAAATCCCTGCCCGCGCTGGTCTGGCTCACAGAGGCGGGTCTGCCAAGCTCAGTGGTCCAAAGGGCATTGTGCACGGTCTGATGCTGGGTTATAATGCAGCTGAGCCTGGCTGTCCTTTGGTTTTCTGCTCACTGGAAAATGTTCTGAACTGAATCATGCGAAGAGTGAATCAGAGAAGGGTTAGATTAAATCTCAGGGAAAACTTCCCAAGTGTAGGAACAGCAGGACAATGGAACAGAGTGCCTAGGGAGGCTGGACAGACGTCTCTCTTGGATGTCAGACACAACAAATGCTGTATCTTGGCAGGAGGTTAGACTAGACCATGGCTCTCAGCCTTTTCCTGTCGCAAGACGGTTGGCAGCATGGCCAACAATGCCTGGCACAGGTGCCCACTGCAAACAATACCCCAGAACATCCGGCAGCACAACTCTCTCTCAGCCCCGGCCAGCGCAGCCCAGAGAAAGCCGCCACTGCTGCAACTTCTGGTGGAGGGAAAGCCACACGTGCTCCCTGCCGCTGGAAAAAGCTGCCGCTCCCGGCAGCAGCTAACCCCCAAGGAGCCCCCACCGCTGAAAACCAGCTGCTACCTCTGCCGATCCCTTTTGACAGTGGGGGGCGTGGGGGAAGGAGTTTCTTCCAGCAGGGCCTGACTCCCACCGACACGCTCAGCCGCGTCCCAAGCGGGCGAGAGCCGCTGGACTAGACGACCCTTGTGGCCTCTCCAACCCGACGGTTCCAGGATTCAGCGCTGAACAAAACGCACAAGGGGTGGAAAATTAGACCGAGCTGGCCGTTTTGTTTCAAGCGCCACGTAACGAAAGGTTTCTAGTTATTACCCAGGATCCTCAAGTTCCAGCGGGGCCGTGTCAGTCTAGTTCAGAAAACAAACAAGGAGTCCTGGGGCCCTTTTAAAGACCAAGTAAATAAATAGCGAAAGGGCCCCAGGACTCCCGGATTCTCACTTCCACAATCTTTTTCTTGCCCAGGAAGTACCGAACAACGATGCCCATCACACACACTTCCCCTGTCCTAGGCAAGGGCCAGGGACAGTGAGCCAAGGAAATGAAGCCTTCAGGGAAAAAACAGAAGCAAGAAAAAGGCTGGCTTCACACTTCCCATGAAAGCCCTGGAACTGCCCAAACCAGCTCCTAGCTCAGAACGCTGAGAATCCAGCCAGGGTAAAATGTCTCTTTTACTTGAAAAATATGCGAAAGGGAAAGACCCTGGACCCCAGGAACAATATTAGCGGCTTATGGCCAGGGGTACACAGGGCCCTGGGATGAAATATCTCCTCTAAAATACCCCACCAAAGCCAGACAACACTCGCAAGGAGTTTTATCTTCTAGCCCAGATGAAGCTGTGCAAGTTCCCTGAAAAGAACTGAAATCTGCCTTACTGATTTGATAGCAGTGAAAACTGCAGGTCTCCACTCCTTCCTCCCACCCCCCAAAACACACCACCATGTTCTGCCTGAGTGTCAGCACTCACAGACCAGAACAGTATCTCCTGGAATTAACTCTGTTCCCGTGGAATATGACGCCCTTTGGGATGTAGATTTAGTGTGAGCCTGTTTATCGAGTGTCGATGATACTAATTGTTCCCATGGAGATTTAGATGCTCGTTCTTCGGCTCTGTCCTCTGCGTGAATTAAGCAGAGAGTAAAGGGGTGAGCCGTGTTTGTAAAACACAAACTCCTGGCGGTCGAGACTTTTATCACGCGGTGCAGTCAAAGCCTGGGGCGGATCCTCCTCGCTCAGGCGCACTTGCATGCCTGGGAGTAACAGAGGAAAGACAGTATCTGAGAAATCTCTAACACCACTCCTGTTATCCTCCGCTGGCAGGTAACTAACGCTGTGGGGGCTGGATCAGGCCCTGAACCTTTTCTTGGGGCAGCAAGGCCCCTGCCAGACACATTTCCTACTTCCCACAGCCACGCCCCACTCTTCCTACACTGCACCCGCTCGCCTGCCCACCCTCCCTGGTGAGCGACCTGCCAGGCTGGGGCAGAATGTCCCTTGCTCACAGACAGGTTCATTCTCACCACAGGAAACCTGGATTTCACTGTAGGGAGCGAGAGGTTTTCAGGCTGGAGAGAAGAAAGGATGCAGTCCTTCACTTGTGCCAGGGCTGAGCTCCGGCACCTCCCTACTGGGCAGTTCACAAACCCACAAAAACTGCTTGTGCCCTGGCCCGCCCATCCGTCGAAATGCAGCCCCAAAAGTACAGCCCTGGTTTCGGCTCCGGCTCTCACAGGCTCGCCGTGTCCCTCAGTTCCCATGTGGAAACCTGGGGTGAGTTTTCCAGCCTCTCAGGGTGGGTGAGGATAAATTCACCAGCGCTTGTGAGCTGATGGGGATGGGGGACAGAAATGGACGCGCTGAGAACTCGTGTTTCATTGCATCAGTGAGTTTCAGAATTCAAGGGTGATGCACCAGGAGAGCCCCCAATGCCTGGACGCACTAGTGACCACCTCAGCCTGGACCGGGAGGATCTGCCAGCACTCCTCTCTGCACCCTTCAGCACAGCTAACTCTGAGCAGAACAAAGAAAGAGTCCCGGGGCACTTTTAAAGACGAGCTTTCCTGGGAGAACTAGACTGACACGGCTAACCCTTTGGAACTTGTCATCGCTGAGGAATTCAGCCCTTCTTTCTCCAAGACTATCTCAGCCGTCTTCTCGGCGTCTCGGCTGCTCCCCACCCCAGCAATCCAGGCTGGGGCTGCCAAAGGGCTTGCCCCCATTATCGCCATCACATGTGACTACTGGCAGGCCCAGCTTCGTGCTGGACAAGCGAGAGCAGCAGTCATTCAAGGAGGGTCTGCCCTGGCAGACGGCAGAGGGGGCACTATGTACTGCCCTTGTAAAGAGTTTCCTGGAACCGCGCCCCAGGATGCCACCGCTGCTCTGATGCTCTCTGTGGCCAACAGCCTAGGAGTGTATTCAGGGTGTGGGGCAAAGGGAGTCATTCCTACATCCTGTCCTGCCCTGGTCAGCTCCTGTGGTGAGATCACGTTTCAAATCACTCCCAGGTGGTCTGCAGCCTTCGTATTTCCCGTGTCCCAAGCTGGCATCTCAGTCTGTCCAGTCTGCCCAGCCGCGGGGCCTGCCGCGGGGTGCGAGGGGATTAGAAACCCTCCTGAGCCCTTGGGAACGGAGCGCCCCATGTAGGCACGGCCAGGGAGCTGGAAGAAGGACTCCCATGCAGCTGGCTCCAGGCAGAAGGCAGAGCCAGAGGCCTAGTGGGGCAGGTGGGCACTGAGAGCCTGTGTGAGCACCTACTGCAAGAGGGCTGCCCTGGCCGTCCTCCTGCCTGGTGGTAAGAGGAGAGAGGGGGATGCTGCGGAGAGAAAGAAATCAGCGGGCTGGGGCAGGGAAAGGAGGCGGTTCAGCACACAGAGCAAATGTTCTCGGATCAGGGCTTCATCTGGACAGCGAGTTTGCTGAGTATCTGCAGCCTGGGCCTCCCACTGCTAGCCGCCCGCTAGGGCTCACCGAGGGACCGTCTAGGAGGAGATGGTGCCACAGCCTCCCACTGCTAGCCGCCCGCTAGGGCTCACCGAGGGACCCGTCTAGGAGGAGACGGTGCCACAGCCTCCCACTGCTGGTGCACCTTCTAAGAACACACCTAAGGTGGCACATGCCTGGCACAGGCCTTTCCCCTGGGCACTGCCTGCTGGCACCCCATCACCGAACTCAACCCTGCCAACACCCTTCTCCGGGACCTGCAGCTGGCTTTGGTTTGCAGCCCTGCAGGCACCAGGAAGGCAGAGTAACCCAGGACGGAGGGGACAAGAGCAGTTAGTATCTTTGCTTTGCAAAGCATCAGCAGCAACTTCTCTCTGTGCTTGACAGCCTGTGCAGAACCATCCCCGAGAGGGCAAGTGCTCCGCAGTGGGTAGAGGGGCTGCTGTTCAGAGCACGGCTCGCCGGCCAGGAGAACCCCCAGGCACCCAAGCAGTCTGCCCTCACCTTAAAAGGCACTGCAGACTTATAGGAGTCAGGCACTTCCCAGCTCAGCAGCACCGAGGTTTTCATCACGGCGTTGACACGGAAGTTCTTCGCGAACACTGCAATTAAAAAGAACCCTTTGAGCTGTGCAGCCGCAGCTGCTGAATTCAGCCGCAGAAGAAAGGGAGATGCAAGCAGAGGGCAGCATCCTTCCAGCCAGGCTCTCAGCCCCAGCACGTTCCGACTGCGACTATGTTCCTCGGACACCAGAGAACGGTAGGTGCAGCTCCCCTCTCCCCGACACAGCGGTGTCCCACAGATACCCCACCCGACCAGCCTGCACCAGTGCCAGCAGAGACCTCTCATGTACAGATGAGTGTTGGGCGTTTCCCCCAACGGTTTTCTCCTAGGAGCAGCTTCACTCGAGGAAACCCGGTGCCCCCGGCCTTGCTTACCAAAGGCAAGTGGTGCTCAGCACCTGGCTGGAGATGGGCCTGGACCATAAGGCTTACTAGGGCACCTACCTTGCTCGACAGGCATGGTCCTGGACTGGATGCTGGGGCTGAGCGGCCCAGCCCCCTTACTGGTGCGGGCCCTGACTTTGATGTCGTAGGTGGTGTCAGGTTTGAGGTTGGTCAGGGTGATGCTCGTCTGCTTGGTGACGTTGGTCAGCTCCTGTTGGCTGTTGATATCTCTGTACACCACCGTGTAGTTGGTAATTCTTCCATTTCTCTCCGCCAGCACTGGAGGCCCCCAGGCCACCTCGGTGGTGGACGTGGTCAGCCCCACCACGCGCAGGTTCTGTGGGAAGCCGCTGGGCACATCCTCAGCCGTGGTGATCTCCTTCTCAAACTCCTCCCCAGGGCCCGCTCTGTTCTTGGCAGACAGCTTGAAGACGTAGGTGGCCCCCTTGTGTAGGTTGGTCAGCGTGTAGTGATGGTCATTTCTCCCAAAGTCTATCGTGTTCATCTTCTCCTCGTCGGCACGTTTGTACTGCAGCCGGTACCCCAGCAGCTCCCCAACCATCTCCTTGGGGGGGTGCCACTGGATGAGAGCGGTGTTCATGGCTGTGGTGCTGATCATCATGGTGGGCTTGCCTGGAACTGGAAGATAAACCACAGTGACCATTCACACCCCCTGCTGCCAGGGAGAGCGAGGAGAGAAAACGCAGAGCTACTGGGTCCAGGAGAACAGATGTCACTTGGAGCTTCAATACCCAGTGGGAAGTGAAGTATACAGACCTAGAGGGACAGATACAGATGGCTCCAAATCCAGGTGCTGATGAAAGCAAACTCTTGGTTCAGATTCCCCAAATTCTACTGTCTAGATAGGCAATGAACGCGGCAGCTGACACTACTGCCGAAAATGGCTAAAAGCGCACCTCAAATCCCATATTTGTCTCTCGGATCATTCTGGATTCAGCAGTGTTTACGTGGACCACTGCGAATGGTACCCCATGCAGACGAATGTCTCAGAACCAGGAACATCGGGACCCTGCGGCGTGCGTTGGAACAGATGCACAAAACCGTATCGAGCACCCTGAGCTATCTGGATGCGGAAATATTTAGTCCCCAGCCCTTTTCATTTTACCATCTGCAGAGGCAGTCAGCAAGTGGAGCTGGGTTGGCTGTTTGCAATCAGAATACAGTTTGGTTTAGCTGATGAACCGATTCCTGATGTGAATGTTGAGTGGTGAGCAGCAACACCCATGGCACTGAATTTCTGCTTATACTGCACAAGTTCAGGACTGTTTATTTAATACCTTGGTTCCCTTCCACCTAAAGAAAGGGTGTGTCACTCTGCAGATCAGCTCAGATCTGGGTACAAACCAACTGGTAGGGAAAATATTCACCATCAGTGGGACAATGTCCTGCTGGTTAAAACCCCATGCCAAGCATGGTATTTAAATGTGGTGAACTAGCAAATTAACATGTATTCAATGGCAGTAGGGCCCAATTCTGCCCTTAGTGGCTCATAGCACAGCTCCCTTCTGAGGTCTCTTGGAACTGGACAAATTTAAAGGAGGGCAGCGCTGGGGTCTCTGGTACTATTTAAATACACATCCTTAAATTGACATGGTGAATGTCACCCTCTTTCCTACCCTAACTCCCAATACAGCATCTGAGAGCTGTCACTATTTAGGGCCAGACGAGTCTTCAAAGTTGACCGATCGTATTGTTAACTTTACATGTGCATCTGGACCTGCGGATCTGCTGTGGTTTACTGGGGAGCACGGGGTGTTTGCAGGATTGCTGTGGTTTACTGGGGAGCACGGGGTGTTTGCAGGACTGCTGTGGTTTACTGGGGAGCACGGGG
>ML685977.1:1459155-1499079 GCA_007922175.1 Pelusios castaneus
GTTTGCAGGACTGCTGTGGTTTACTGGGGAGCACGGGGTGTTTGCAGGACTGCTGTGGTGACATGAACTAAATGTGCATCACGCTGAGGCATAGGAGATGCTGAAAATGGAATTACCTTTGCAGTTACCCTGCTGCTATCTGCGGAGCGTGGGGAGAGCTCACTGTTCCTTGCTTACCAGCGCCAAGAACGCAGACATTCAGTTCATGTGAAATGCATTCCCGTAATACGTGATGAACACTATTCCTGGGGCGGTCTGACAGTCAGGAGGGATACCATCGTAAGACAGGCTAGTGATCCAAAAATCACTGCTGACTAGCTGGTACGCTCTCCCAAGACCAACACAAGTCTGCTTCCATCATGCTCCCAGAGAAAATTCAAGTGCCTGATGTGTTCTCGTGGTGTCCTGCAAGCAGGGCATTGGCTCTTCTGGAATACTAGCTTTGGAAACAGACTCTGGCTGGATTCAGCAGGATCCAGAGACTGCACGTGGGTTTTAGTGCACTTCTGCAGGAACAGGTGAGTTTTCAGCTACGCTCGTCTGTTCGTATGGAGAGAAGCAGCCTCAAAAACGGGCTGGATCCACTTCCAACCACCTCTCAAAGCTCTTCATGCATCGAAGGCTCCTGCAGGCGGCTCTACAGCCACCATGAGAGACAGTACTTGGCTACGCTCTCCAACTGGATTCCAGGGCAGCAGAAACCGATGCAAGAAGGGCTTCATTTCAGAGCTGAGGTGAGCTCTGGTAGTTAGGTCCAAGAATTCCCTTCCCTACGCTCCGGATGGAGCGGGTATGTTAAGGCTGAAAGATTTCCATCAATCTCTTCCCCCACCTTTGCTCTCTCTGTGTCTGTCCCTTTCCTGCCTGCATCCCTGCTCCGGGGAACCCTCCATAACTGCTCCATGTGCTCCCGACATTGAAGTCTGTGCACAGGGGACACAGCCTTTCCCTCACTGCGGAAGTAGAAATCCCCCTGGCATTCCCTGCCCGGAACACGTGTCCCAGCTGTCCCGAGGCATCGCACACTCACCTGCCCCCGTTGTAGTGACGCCTTTGGGCTTGCTGCGCGCACCGTCCCCTTTGGTGGTGTAGGCGGCGACTGTGACGGAATAGGTGGTTTCAGGTAAAAGGCCTCCGATGATGGCTTCCTGTTGATCCAGGCAGAAAGGGAGCAGAAAATGAGCACCAAGAACCAACACCGTTACGGCTTGGGGAGCAGGAGAGGCCCGGCACCTGCGGGCTTTTAGCAAGAACACAATGACGCTGGCTGATCCTGGTCCCACCCCTCACACACTGGAGCGACACTGACATTCACTGCAGCGTTCACATCTGTAACATCTTACCGGCCATCTCTGCCTCAGCCAAAGCTGTCTGCAGGAGGGTAGGACCAGCGGTGCATCCCCCCCCCCCGCCCCCCAGAGCCTCCACAGCTGCTCCTCACGGGAGGCCTGGTTTGGAGCTGAGTCTGAAGGAAGCAGGAGAACGCTCGGAGCTGCCAGGACTGCGGGCAGCAAGCTGACGACAAATCAAGGGGCCTGCTCGGCCTACAGCACCAGAGCCTCCCTGGGGCTTCTTTCGGAATTTGATGCTGAATGTGATCCTGCAGCAGAGCTGCTGGGAGCTCAGGGCAGACAGCCCGGCGTGGGGGAATCGAGGCACCCCAAGACAGTGGCTCCTCAGGCCCCACGTGTGGAAAGTCTGCCGAGGCACTGCAAGGAGGCTCATGTAGGCGCGAGGTGGGGCAGTTCTCAGGTGGCCGGGGCCAGAGGCCAGGAACTGCGGCTCGCTCCAGCCCAGCCCACGGCAGAGCCCCTGGGGTGGTAGTGTTGCTGCTGGTGAAGGGAAGGCCTTGCCAGCAGAGCGAATAACCGAGCAGTTTCCAGCTCTCACCTTCCCTGGTCACCTGGAGGGCACGAGCCCCAGTTGAGCAACGCTGCCGTCCAGGCAGGGTGTCCTGGGGCTGGCCGTCACGCGGCTTGTCCGTCTGTCGAAAGGGAGCTTGCTTTGGCCAGAAAACCTCCAGACGGCAAAGCGTGCAGAAGGGCCAGGCAAGCCGAGGCCTGGCTGGGACACCCTAGAGCTCCCCCGGCTAACAGGGAGCGTGTCGGGGAGGGGGGCAGATAATGGCTGGTCACAGCCCCACTGCACCCGAATGAACTCTGTAGGATGGAGCCTGGGGAATCTGGGGAGAGGAGATGGGCCGCTGGTGCGTCCCCTCCGAATCCCCACTCCCTGACCACAGTGCGGAGCGCCACTGTGATTTATCTGCAGCAAAACCTATCACACCTTCCGCTGGGGGAGTCCCCCCTCCACAGCCCCTCTTGGCGTTCATATTGCCTGTTGGACAACACAGGGGCTTCCCCGGAAAGGCAAAACCCCACCTAAAACCCCACCTTTACAGACTCAAACACCAACTACACTCTCCAGCTGAGTGGGGCCAGGTAGGAAAGGCTCCACTCCTCCCCCCACTGCAGCCACGGGCTCAGGGTTCAGACCCAGCCATCGGCCTCCCACGCCCCACATTAAACCGACTGGCCAGGGTACCAGGGCGAACACAAGCCAGAGAGAAGGAATAACTTGGGCTGGATGGCGAAGGCAGGAGCAGAGCCAGAGGTTGGGGGATTGCTGCCTCCTGGGGCTCGTGTGTGCTTTCCAAGGATTCCTTAAAAGCCTTTCAAGGGATTTTCCATTCGACTTCTCTGCGATCATTACCGTTCTCCCAAACACCAGCAAGGTCAGACCCTGCAGTAAGGTACCTGCCCAGCCTCGCTCACATCAAACCACCCCATTGTCAGAGTGTAATCAGCAAAGCCAGAGACGAATCAACAGGCCCCAACAAGGACACCAAAGTCATATGATGAGCGAGATTCCACCTTCCCGCTCCAACCTGGTGTGGGTGTGAGCGAGCAAGTGCCCAGGACAACTGGTGCCCACAGAGCCGTGAAGGGCAGCTTACAAGGAACGCTGCCCACGAGGATTAACTCCCCCAAAGCCATGCAAAGAGAAAGTCTCAGGCAAGAGCATGCCAGTGGGAGCAAAGCTAGTGAGCAGGGCAGAGGGAAGTGAGATGGGGGACGATCAAGGAAGAGATGATCTCACAATGGAAACATAATGCTGTCAGCGCCAAACCACTCCCAGCACAATTCCTCGGTTTAAAGAGCCGGAGACACGGCCTGGGCCCGGAAAGCCCACGGTAGGGTGCATAATGGAATTGCGGGTTCTGAAAAGGCCTTTCTCTAGTTTGCTCTTCCAGATCTATATTTTTAAATTACTTGGGAAAAATTGGATTTAACGGTTTAAATGGGATTGTTTTCTTGTTAGTCTCTGTTTCAGCCAGAGGTAGCGGTTGAGAGGGCATGCCATCTTTCATGGCTAGGATCAATACGGTTTAAAGATTATATATCTGATTTTACCACACAACCAGCTGAGCCAACTACTGAAGAAAGCAGGATGCGCCTCCTAAGTTGATCACTTGAGTCTGCCTAAAACTGCACTGCAACAAGCTGGAAATACAGATTATAGAAAATGTCAATTGCTTTTCTGCATTTAGTAGCAATCTAAATGCCAATTTTCTCTGGATCTGCTGCTCATGGAAGGCTTCACAGTGTAACTCTCCAGCCTCATTAAGGGAGTGAAAGGGGTGTTTTGACAGCACTATGTCTACAACATTCACAAATCCATTTGCCAGACCCCTCTGATCCAAACGAGAAAAGACACGAGTGGTACTTACATAGTCGATGGAGTCCTCAGCCTGCCACTGATGGGGAGAAAGGAGGAGGAGAGAAAAATGAAGACAGAATTTTAAGGGAGGCTTCTAGGAAAGGGGCTGAGACGGACGACGGCAGGGTTAGAAGACTGGGTGTGGGTTATAACATGGACACACGAGAGGATCCCTCAGCACGGGCTGTATCCAAGGGTGGACGTGGGATACAGAGCAGTGCCTACATGCAGCCAGCCTGTGCAGCAGGGCTGAGAAAAAACATACAAAGCAGGGCAAAGGCGCTTCCCTCTCCCAAGATGGAGGGGTGACTGCTGGCTACCTGTGCAGACAGGGTCCCCTGCCCCCTCTCCCTCTCCAGCCTCGCCTGCAGCCAAGCCTTTTCTGCGAGCTCCACCGGTGGAGCTAGACGAGGTCTGAACATTATAATCTCTGCGTCATTTAGACCCACTCTGCCCACGAAAGCTTCTGCCCGAAGAAATCGGTTAGTCTGTACGGTGCCACAGGACTTGGTTGTTTCTGCTGTACACAGACTAACACGGCGACCCCTCTGGAAAACTCTGCAGATTGGTGGCTGCCTAGAGATCTGACTTCTCCCAATGCTACCACCCCGGGAACAGAGAGCGGTAGCAACTGAGATTTTTTATCCAGAATCCCCATCACAGATTCGTGCTCTGCTTCAGAGCGTTGTGCATGGTGACTTTCCAGCCACTGTCCCTCACTGGAAACTAGAGCCATTAACACAGGAAATAAGAGAGGGGCTCATTTGATAGGAAGTGTTGACGTGCCGTTCAAAAGGCTTTTGACAGTACATCACCTACAAGAAAGCCGATCTGGAAAAAGGGACACACAGTAGAACGGCAACATCTGCAGACAATACAAATTTACTCAAGATGGTTACGTCCAAAGTAGACTGCGAAGAGATCCCACAAAACTGGGCAACAAATGGGCAGATGAAATTCAAGTTTGATAAAGGTGAAAAAATGCAGATTGGAAAACAGAATCCCAACGACACGTACAAAATGCTGGGATGTAAATGAACTATTGCCACCCAAGAAAGAGATCTTGGAGACACTGTGGATAGTTCTTTGAAAACATCTGTTCCATCTGCAGTCGCAATCAAGAAAGCTAACAGAATGTTAGGAGCCATTACGAAAGGGATAGATAATAGGACAGAAAATATCATATTGCCCCTATAAAAATCTGTGGGGTGCCCACACCTTAAACAGTATGTGCGGTATTGTATTGTTGCCTCGTGTCAAAAGAGACATATTAGAATTGGAAAAAGTACAAAGAAGAGCAACAAAAATAATTGGGAATTCAAAAAGAACTAGGCAAGTTCATGGGGTGGGTCCATCAATGGCGATTAGCCGGGAGATCAGGGATGCCCCTAGCCACTGTCTGCCAGAAGCTTGGAGTGGACGGCAGGGGATGGATCACTCGGGGACTGCCTGGGCCATTCATTCCTGCTGAGGTGCCTGGCACCGGCCGCTGTGGGAAGACGGGACACTGGTCTGATGCCGCATGGCTGTTCTTCTGGCACTTTGGGGCCCACACAATGTTGAGTTGCAGGCCCCACCTCTCACAACCCTAGTACATAAAAAGCCCCCCCGGCTCCTACAAAAGGGCAGACTGAGCATGCACCGAAACCAAACCCTGCAATGTTGAGATGAGAAATCCCCCGCTGGGGAACGAAAGAATGGCAAGCGGTAAACGCACATTTGGCAAGGAGAGCTGCCCCCAGGCAAGACTACAGTGAAGAGCCAACTGGGACAGGCAAAGCTGCAACCCCAGAGGGGGGGAAACAGATTTCTGATCATTCCTACAAATGAATTCAGGTTTCCAAGACTCCAAATGGCCCCTAGGTCACTGAAACCCCAGCTGGAGCTAGCTGCCACGGGGAGTGCCGGAAGCTAGGATCTTGCAGGCAGCCACAGAGATCATGGCAAGATTCCTTTGCCCAAGGCCTCACATTGGTCCTGAGTCACTGCGTCTGCCTAGAGGAAGCACTGGCTAGTGGTCAATGCACAGGAAGCATTAAGGCAACCAGAGCTGAGCTCTTAGCTGTGCTGACAACCCCTAGGGAGACCCTACCAAAGCCACAACCCCCGTGCCTCAGCTCCCCCCAAGTGTAGGCAGATCCACACCCTACTGCACAGAGATGCTGCTGAGCCCTATTCATGTTTGCAAAGGGGCTGGAGATCCACAGACGGAACAGGCTTTAGAAAGGTTACCTTCTGGTTTGTCCCCCACGGTGGCTGTCACAGACGAGGCCATACCTGAAGGATGGGGGCTCTCAGAGACTCTCATCAGCATTAAAATGTAAGACGCATCTTCAAAATTTTGCTGTTTTAATTTCAAGGGGAACCTGCTATTGGCTAAACGGCTCCTCTGAAATTACACTGTACTGCAACGAAAACTGTGCCCGTAAACTATCTTAAAAGTCTATTTCCAGGAAGAGGGCAGGTCATCCACCAGAGAGGCCATATAAAAGCAAGGTCCTGACCAAGCGCAGTTGTTCAAGAGCCTCTGTCACGAGGTCGGGGCGTTCTCTTCAGTCCGAGTGGAGGAGTTACAGTCCGCCTAGCTCCTGTTCTGCCTGGAATACACTGGGCACAGTTAAACCACCTTTGTGGTCCACTCCTTCGGTCTGCAGCTTGGCTGAGTCTTACCAGAGAAAGGATACAAGGACTGCAAGCTTTTCCTTGCAGGAGTCCATTCCTGCCCCCCGCGCTGTGCCTCTGGCGAGAGGGGAGAAGGTGCAGGTAAGGAAAGCCCCATCCCAAATACTGCTTGCGAATTTGTGAACGAGAACACGGCGGCAGCCCCAGAGCCCGTGGTCCTAGGCCTGCGTGCTGAGCCACGCAGCAGGACAGAGCCCCCACCGACCCCCTCACTCTACGCTGAGAGGGTGCAATAAGCCAACCCACCTCACGCAGCAGCTGCAGACAGTAGATTTTAGAATGAATTTTTACCATGCTGGAGCCATTAAAACAAACAATTTCCTTCAGTTGCGCGCGAGGACAGGAGCCCTTTGAGATCTGGTGTAGGACCACGCCTGGCCAAGACTCGGATATGGAAATACCACCCGCTGGAAAAACATTTCCCTCCTACGCCAGCTCCCTCACCTGAAAGCGTTTAAGGGTGCTGAGCGTGAGAGCACAGGAGCCTGAATAACCAGATGGCCAGGAGGCAAGGGGGAAGTGCTCAAGCTCACAGCGTGGCAGGGCCCAGCGATGTCCCCCCCCCAGGAAACGTTTGCCTTCCCTGGCCACAGCTCTGGGAGAAGCCCCGAGTTAGGGCCCTTCACACCCAGCTTGCCTGTGACTCTTTGTCCCCTGACTACAGTGAAATCTCACTTACGTGTGGGGCTTGCTCGGGACCCGGGCTGAAGAGAGGCCCAGGAGGCCCAGCTCGCCGCGTTACTTTCTGCTCCAGAGTTTTTCTGGCACAGGCTTTGCACAGGTGCCCCATTCAGGAAGGCGGGGTACAGAGTCTGGCGCCCACCCAGGCGAATGACCACAGGGGAAAGGAAGTCTCAGAAAGGATTCCTGCAAACCATGCTACAAGCGAAACAGGAGGGGCTCAACACGTGGCCTGCTTACACTCGTGGGGGGAGGCCACGGGGAATGGGGGTCCCAATCCCCCAGGTACTTTAGTCGGACAGAACATATTTTCACTCTTGCTGTTTTTGAGAGTGTTGCAGGACGTGCACCGAGGGGGTCTGTGAATGCTGGACAGTGCGCAGCAGCCTGTGACCCCACCATGACAATCTCCATCGGACTCTGCACGCTATGGGAGCCTCCATGGTAAAAGCCCAGAAAGGAGCAGCCGGGACCCTGCCACACAGCCAGCTCTTTTCACTTCCAACGAAGCCAGCGGGCTCTCACAGTCAGACACGAAACCCCTCTTGGATTAGCAGAGGGCAGCAGAAAGGGGGATTATACACTGTTTCCAAAGGGATATGTGGAGGGCGCTCATTGGCCAGCTGAGGAACTGGCCAGAGGGGGCTGAAATTGGAGGCTCCTCCGTGACAGAGGGCTGGCCTTTCTCCAAGGGTTTGGGAGGGACAGCCAGGGAACACGGTGACCAACCATACGGGCCGTGAGCACGCTCTCAAACGCCGGGGGACAGGAGACATACGCCGTTTCCGGAGGTGAGCAGGAGTGACAAGGAAAGCTGATGAGACAAGTCACTTTCCAAGACACCTGGCTCACCTACCGATGGGTTTTCTCCTGCATGTCTCTATGGCTCCAGGCTCCATCCCCGACCTTGGGCAGGCGCTTGCTTCTGTAACCCATATGCCTGAAAAGGCTATCTCTGAGAGACCTGCTGAGGGTGGATTACTGTTGTTGGGCAGATTAGCGACCCACAACTGGAAACTTCCAGAAGCAGGGAGTGGTAGCATTTTGAGCATCTCCACAGTGTACCCGGCTGGTGTGATGTGATGTCAGTGAGATGACTGGAGAGCAGCAGCCTGAGCAGACAGCAGGCAGGAGCTGCCTTGAGGGGAGACCATGTGCTCAGTGTTCTGGAGAGGAGCTGAGCCAGGAGTGAACAAGATGTTTTCTCCATGTAAAGGAGTCATTTGCAACAGACCTTGCAGACATGCATGTGGGACTGAGGGCTGGTTGCAGAGGAGAAGAGAAAGCCTGCATGGAATGCTACAGAGGATCCCAGCAAAGAAAGAAGAGGACAGCTATTTCTTGCAACTCAAGCTTCCACACTGGAACAGAGACTGTAGCTGAGAGCTGGGTGAACTCCACACAGACTTTGGGACTCTTGGGTATCTTTCATGCAAGGGATTGTTCTTGGTTAATTGTAGTTTGTTTTCTTAGGATAAGGTGCATTTAGTTAGTAGTTAATAAAGTTCATTGTTATGTTTATTGTAGTAGTATTTTAATGTGTGAGTGTAGCTCTGAGCAAGCTTCGCCGTGAGTCCTGTACAGACTGGATCCTGGGTCTCCAGCTGCTTTCCCCATAGGGGTTGGGATTGATTTCTGTGGGGCACTGGAGAAGGGCAACTAAATGAATTAAGCCCACCCGAAGGTTACACTTCCTTCTCACCAGACGTTCCAAGCCCCAGTCATGGAACCGACACAGGGATCTAAAACAGCTCCTACCTTTCCCAGGCCAGAACTGGCAGAGGTGGAAGGAGAAGCTGAGATCTGGAACAGCTGTGCCACCTTCTGGGGCTCACAACATGGCTCTGCAGTGTACCGGCAGCTGGGGAGGTGAGGGAGGGAAGAACGAGATGATGCACAGAGATGGTGCACAGAGAGTGGAAGATCTGCCTCAGAGAGGCAGAGGACTCCGTGGAAGCAGGGGAGAGGGCTCCCCATTTGCTCTGGGAGCTGGTGCTCAGGTGGCACTGAGTTGGCAATCTTCGGCAGCTGCAGGGCCCCAAACTCGCTGGGAAATGGCTCACGCTCTCTCAGACTTGCCCACGGAGCCCAGAAAGACCCAGCAGAGGTGAAAGACACAGCTCTTCTTCCTCTCACTTTCATCCTTGCCCTGGCAGATTCCCCCGAAGCCAGCACAGGAACGGGGAGCTTGGCTGGCCAGAGCAGGGGAGGAGGCAGCCTGGACAAGCTAGAACCCTGCCGGCACCCAGCAGAGCCCAGATGTGAGGCGCAGCTCTCAGGCCAGACTGCCATAAGGCCGCAGCTATCACGGTCTGTGAGGTCTTCTCGCCGCAGACTCTGCCCTGCTGCGGTCGGTGCGAGGGCACAGACATTTACTTCAATATAAAGAGCTCTGCCGGGAAAACAAGCCCCGGGCATCGCTATGGCAGCAGAGAGGCCTTGATTCCACCACACGGGCTTTTTAAGAACCAGTTCTGCTCCCTAGGAAGGAGGCTGGCAACGAAAACCATCCGCTTTCAGTTCCTTCCACCTGGCGGCCAGAGTTTTTGGTAACTGTGGATCTCTATTATCTGAATAACGAACATCTCCGTCCCCTTGCATCTTCCTTCCCCCCCGCTGGCTCTCTCATCTTCACACAGTGAAAAGTTATGAGTCAGCTTTAGCGCCATGTCTGACTGCTGGGAAGGGATTGTGTAGGATGTGCCTAATCACAACCAGCACATCATCCAGGACGGTCCTGCCCACATGCCCTGAAGAAAATGTCCTCTCTGACCCCAGAAATGCAATCAGTTCAATTTTCTTCTTATGCACTGCAATAAATCTTTTATGGATGCTAAACAGACCTGCTGGGAATGTATTCCCACTGCTGCTGTATCTTGGCCTTCACAGTAGGTGTCCCAGTGAATTCTTTTAATTGCATTTATGAAAACGTTACTCTCCCCACACTCCACATGTTCACGTTTGAGTGGACTGTTTTTGATTAGCGAAGGCTGGCATCACTGGCTGGTCCAATTGGAGGAGCCTAAACGTGTCTGCCCAAGAATGAACATTAGCAGCTCCTCCTTGCTGGATCTTCACCTATGCCTGAGCAAGCCAAGATGATCAGCTCATCACTCCTGGAGAGCAATAACAACTCTCTGCTGGCTTCGCTGCCCTTCTAATTCCACGACACGGGAAACGAAGGGATTGGCATGAAGCACCGGGGAGAAATCCACAGCTAGCAGTGAACTTTCCACATAATGCTCTGAATGCCAAAGACCAACAAGCAGTTCAGAGGGCCCAAAAGCCCCAAGAACGGGCTGCGTGTGAAAAAGAAACAAACCCCGTTACAACGTCCCAGTGTCCTCGAGTCCTAGGGTTGGTAGGTCTCTGCAAGAGGACAGCCAGTTCATGAGATGCTGTGAAATACGGACATGGTCTCAGACAGACAGACGGAGCAGGGCTTGCCCCTCTATCAGGGACATGGACACAGCCCTGCAGAAGGGAGTTCAGGGAGAATCTATGAGTTAAATACTTACTGAAAGGTTGGAATCTGTGCTCAATGCAGTAGGCTAGGCTGGGGCTCTGTAAAACCCCCCATAGCCCATGAAACGGGCAAGGAATGAACACGGGACGGGCTGGATGAAGAGGAAGCATTCTGAAGATGACTACAGGAGCAATGGCCCTTGCTCTGACTTGAAACTGGGAGTAACCCATGAGCCCCAAACTCAACCAGAAGGTGACAAGTGGCTCATGCAACACAGGAAAGACGACACTCGGGTGGGAAAAAAAAAGGCCATTCGCAGCCTTTTTACTCGTTAAAATAAATCAGAATCTGAAACATGAATGACCTGCCCCAGACAGCACTGCAGTGAGCTCTCAGACCATGTTTTCTCCTTAAAGTTGTCCTTTCTCACACTGTTACTGGGTTTAATCCTTCAGAACCCCAATGGGAAAAAACCTCCTCTGTGCCCTCGGCTCCCTGCTGAGAATGAGAGACTGATTCCTAGCTGCCTTCAGAAGATGGACCAATGACATCTTACACGAGATACATGGCAGGAATAGAGCCATCCCATGTAGTCTGCTGGCAGCCCAAAGTGTGAAGTGAGTGTGAACGCAGGGAGCCCTGCAGAGAGGGAAATCCAGCCCCAAGCTTCATCTCATCTCCTCAGCTCCCGCCCAGTCCCTCTCGGACTTTCCTGTGCTGTTACCTTTGTGATTCAAAACCGAGTCTCATCTTAAACAAAGCAAAGCTGTAAATGGGCTCGTGACTGCTGCCCTGACTGGATCCAACGGGCAGAGCCCAGCAACAGGAATTCCCTGGCTCTCCGGGCAATGTGCAAATAGGTGGGGCTGTCTGGCTCTAGGCAAACATGCCTGCTTACGTGACTCTGTCCCTCGCTGAACACCAAAGCAAACACCAAAGACCTATTTAAAGCTTCCTGAAGGGTTACTACCGGCTTGGCAAGACACAAATGCTACGTGCCAGCTCCCCACATCCCTCTAACAGGCCGGGGTGAGGCTACGAGAAACAAATTCCTGCCAGCGAAGGTCTCTCCCCTCCCGCAGAGTCCACAGCGAAGCAGGCAGCAGGTGGAAGGGAGATGGACAGAGACCTATATTTGGTCTGTGCAATCGGGTCCTGATAGACCTCCCCAGCAGCCCAGCAGCCTGTTCCAAAGTGAGGAAGCCACAAGTCTGGTCCAGGAACCAGCTCTGTCTGTCCCTTGATCTAGCCAGTGACTCGCCTCTCTGCACATCACAGTGGGAGTGATTTACTCAGAGACCGTCAGCCTGGCTCCTCTGTGTGACAGAGCAATAGCGACCGCCCCCCCGTGCCCACCAGCCCCACGCCGTACCTGCGCCTCTGCTAACATGACATCTTTGATAACGGGCTGCCCTCGTGGCTCATTGTTTTCCAGCTTCACATAAGTGACCTGGTATCCCCGGATCTGTCCGTGCTGCTTGCTGGAGAGTGGCAGTTTCCAGCTGACTCGGATGGCCGTTGAATTCACAGACTCCACCTCCACCTTTCGCGGTGGGGCACTGGGCACTGGAACACATGTTGGACAGAGTGTTAATGGCCAGGGTCACGCGACGATCACTCCTCCCAAACCCGAGAACGGCTCCAGCCCTGCCCACAGTGTGCAAACAGGATCCATCGCCCTTTCCCACCTGGATCTCCCTGCTGCTCCCACGGGGATTGGAGTGGGCTGTTAGTGACAGGGGCACACCCCACCCAGGGCTTCACTCAGCCCCTGCTGTGTGCCCTGCTCCAATACAGACCTGCGGCTCTAGGCCCTGAAACCAACCTGCCGAGCATTGCCCGCTGCAGGCAAACACCGTCCTAACCCAGTCAGTCAGAGAGCGGTCCTGGAACCCAGCCAGAGACAGACCTGTGGGGCCTGTATTTGAGCCTGGCTAGTGAATGCGTTTTGATAATAAAATGAAAAGTTCTGTTGCCCTGAACATATCACTTCTCTTGCAAGGTGAGGTGCCTTTAAACGTGTTTACACCCTAGACGCCATTTGGAAAAACGACACCCTTATTACTTTTTGCTCCAGCACCGACGGTGCCATCAGTGCCGAGAATGGAGCCTCTCAGCTGCTCTGGGAAAGCTCCCTGTGGGATCCCGGGCTGTACCTTGCAGGGTACCATGGCCATCCAAGCACCGAGTTGCAGGACACAAGCTGAAGTCTTTTGCCCACAGCTGAGGGGCCCCCATCCCAGGGAGAAGCCAGGGGCTGTAAAAGCCCCACATGAACCAACTCCCAGCCAGCAAGAAATCCTCACACTGAGGCCATGATTAGGACTGCACACTGACATGCAGAAATCACGAACATCACCATTTCAACCAACTGGATGGGAAGAAAGAGCCACCAGCAGGCAAGCGCTATTCGTGAGCCTCAGGGCAATTCATTATTTCCCCCAGAAGTCATCCTTAACCGCAGGTAACGTGGAGAAAGGAGGGAGAGGGTATTGGACATTGCTAGACCAGCCCAAGGGGCGGTTGGGGTCAAGTTTACCACCACAGGCCGCTGGATCCTGCACCGTCATCCAATCCCGCAGTGACCCTGGAGGAGTCCCATGGCTTCCTCCCCCGCACCCAGCCCCACCCTGGGCAGAAAGCAAGATGCTGCGTTTTCCTGGTAAGAGTGGTTCAGCACCGGCAGGAGGCTGCAGTGAGGGGGATCCAGGTGCCAGCAGGAGGAGCTCATGCGCTCACTGCAGCATTTTCTAGGAATCCGGTCCCGGGATCACCCTCTGCTCTGCTGCCTGGGCCAGCGAGGTGAGCCAGGGCTGGCTCTGAGACTGACGAGGGAAAGCTCAATTTGGTTTCATCTCACTCAGGGCGCCGCATTCCCCGTTCCTTCCTTAGGGAGAGCTACCGAGAAATGGGAAATCAGTTCTGACAGCTGACCTGGGATGCCCAACCACGGCGCCCTAAAACGCACTAGGAAAGCTCGCTGTGACATTTCTAGGGTAGCAGCTTCCCTTGGGCTAGAACTCTGCTGAATGAGAAGTGAAGCAAACAACCCAGGCGGCAACAGACAGGCGCATCGGTAAGCCCAGGGAGCAGCTCCATACACCGCATCCTGCAGCTGAAGAGGCACAAGGGACAGCGGCTGTGCGCTTAGTGAAACTGCAAAATGTCTGGTCTCAATTTGCGAAGCTGGCTGGGCCACGCGGAGCTGCTCCTCCATTCGCCGCCTGCTGCTTCCCTTTCCCCTCTCACTGCACCAAGCAGCTTCTGAGACAGCGGGAGGCCGTGGCCGTTCCCGCTGTCACCCTGGGCGCTGACACTTCCCAAGGCAAAGCCTAAGTCATGACGACAGAATGGGCAGACTCGCTAATGCAAAGCAATTTCTTGCGAAGGCTGTCCCAGCCAGGAAAGCTCTCCGGATATGTGATATTCTGGCTCCGGAGAGGAAGAACAGATTTCTATAAGCTGTGGCCTGCCGGGGAGCCAGGGTGGGAAGCAGCTTTCCCACAGCATCTACAAGTCCTGAATGGGCCTCGTTTCCTCTCTGATTTTCTGCATTTCTGGCCAACCGGCGCATTTTAAATCCTGGCCCTTGGAAGCAGGAATGAACAGTCATTGCTGGGGGGGCTCCACCCTCCAGCATGTCTTTTAGAGGGGAAATTTGCTCCCACAAATCCTGGAAGGCCAGAGCAGGTGACCTGCTCTCCCAGTGCCAGGCAATTACATGGTGGGGATCGAATGGGGGAAATGCAATGGGCCAGCGGGAGCGCTGCTTTCCAGGACTCCACCGGGCCAGCCACGCGACACCTGTGCTGAGCTCCCTACACTAGAGCAGGGCCAGCAGCAGGAGAGGGGCGTGGGGCAAAGGGCTGGAGCATGGTCTGTGAGAATGGGACCCAGAGCCCCCCAGAGCAAGGCAGGCGTTTGTCCCTGCCGGGGGGGGCAGCAAGCACGTTCAGTGCACCGGGCGCAGGCCGTGGATAGCTAACAGGGCCAGCGGCCCCTCATCCAAGTGGGCCTCAGCAGAACAGCCAGTGAGGGCCGTGGCCACCGGTGGGGAGCGGGTCTCAGAGCAGTCAGCGGCACCTACCGTCCTCGTCAGTGCGCACACGCACCGGGGAGCTCTCTGGTCCAGGCCCCACATCTGTGTGGGCCCTCACCCACACCTTGTACTCTGTCCATTTCTCCAGGTCCTTGATCTCCCAGCTGGAGCGCTCCCGGCCAATTCCATCCACCACGTGCTTCGTGCTGTCCTCAGCTTCCACCGCCTGGTATGCGATGGAGTACTGCGTGATGAGCCCATTGCGGCTCTGGGCAGGCGGGGGCACCCAACTTACCCGCACGCTGGTGGAGCTGGTGCTTACACACTCGACTTCTTGGGGTGGGGCGGAAGGGGCTAGGAATAGTGGGGAGATGAAGGGAAATGAGCGGAAGGAAAAACAAATGTAGAGGGAACTCTTACCCAGCCAACTGAGCACTGTGGAACAGCCAGGCAGCAGAGCGGAGAGCTTGGTGCCTCTCGCATTGCCTTTCCCCAGCTAATCTGAGAAGTCCCTGGGGCAACCTCTGAGGGACAGCACTGCTTCCTTTCCTCCCTAGCTGTCGGGCGCTGAGCAGTGAACAGCGTAGCGAGGAGCAGAGGAGACAGACAGACACCAGAAGGTTGGAGTGACAGAGGAGAAGCGGGGAGATGGGACAGAGAGGAAGGAGCGTGGGGCTGGGTGAGGGCAGGAGCCAGCGGGACAGTTGGCTGGAGCGAAATCAAGGCAAACACTGCGCACTGTATCCCGAAATGGGGGGGGGGGGGGGAGCCCAGGGGGCTTTTGAGGCTGGGCTGGATGCTTCTTTGTATGTGTCAGCAGCACCCGAGATCTGGAGACGGGCTCACTTTGTTCACTGCTTGTAAACGGGCTCAGAGCCTACCCCACAATGGAGGCGTTCCCATCCCGATCCCTAGCCTGCACGGAGGGGAGGGGGAAGAGGCAGGCACGGGCCCCAGAGCACGAATGGCAGCCGCAGGCTGGGGCAGGGCTGTGACGAGGTGGCCCGTGCACAGGGAGGGACCAGAACCCAGCCCGCTGCTCCCGGCACTGCGGGGAACGAGTGAGCCAGAGAAGATGGGGAGCAGGACTGGCAAAGGGGGCCAACCTGGGGCCAGGGGGACAGGCCGCCCTCTCTGCAGCACCCAGGATCTGACCGATGGCCGGAGCTGCAGCGTGGCTGGACACACGGGGGTCGGGGCGGTGCAAGCCACGAGTCCCAGCGCCCCAAGTCCGGCCGGGGACCTGGATCCAGTGACGGCCCTGATCCTGGCTGGGAATTGGGCCAGGCCGCTGGCTGGCGGCAGCGGGATCCAGCCCCAACACTGGCCGGCAGTGGCAGATCTGGCCCTGACCCTGGCCAGGAATCGGGTGGCGGCTGGAACCCGATCCACACCCTGGCTGGGGACCTGGGCCGGATTGGGCCGAGGGGGCAGGACTGCTGGGGCAGTGGAGGCGGGGCCAGGCCCTGACCCTTTCTTCGGGGCAGCGTCGCCCCTGGCCAGGGCAGAGAGTGAAGGCACAGAAAGATACAGCATGCGCAGCTGAGCCCGTATGGACAGGCAGAGGGAAGAGAGAGAAGGTGAAAGGGAGAGAATGGATCTCGGGGAACCCTTCAGAGGAGCTGTCTGTGAAGCGAGAAGCCACGAGGTGGCAGGAAACCCAGTTGCAAAGGCCACACAGGACAGACTGGCACTAGCACGGATTCATTCTGCGCAGCATCTCTCAGGACCTAACGTGAGTAGCTGCTCTGAGAAGCCCCCTCGGGAGGGGGCTCTGAAAGGCTGTCCCGGGGGCACCTCACTGGCCCTTTCCTTCCTGCCTGTTGGCTGAGTAAGAGTCACACAGACAATGTGCAAAACACACAAGCAATCGCTTCGCACTTAAAGGAAATAAAATGAAACCCAGTAACATAAGCAGGATCAACTCAAACCGCCCATGGGATGGAAATGGCATGGCTCCCCCGCTGTCCTGGGCAGGCGCAGGGCCACACATTCACACAGCTGCCCTCCAGCTCACTCCCACCCACCTCACCAGGCAGAGGGGCCTGGAAAGTGTGTCCGACTGCCGCGCTTCCGGCATTATTTCCCTGGCCAGGAAAAGCTGTCCCAAAGAGCCAGAAAAATCTCAAGGGAGAGGATTGGGGTCAGGAGAGCTGATCCCCACCTGCCTGGGGATCCATCAGCCCCTTCCAACTCCCAGATCCCCGTGAAGGGCCCTAGCAGGTGAATTTAAACTACTTTCCTAATGAGCTTCTCAGCAAACACAGGCTGGACCCTGCTCTGGGCATTTCAGCATCACACTGGCAGGCGGCTCGTGACTATTCACAGATCCACAGACAACTACCAAAACATGCCCCCCCAGCACTGACAGGGCCAGCTTGGTGGTTCCTCTGCTAAACTCTGCCTCTTGTATGGTGCCAGGGACTCCTACACCCCTGCATTGATGCTGTGCCTCTGGGACGCAGGAGAATGAGGGTGTCTGAGCAAAAGTAAACTCACCCAGAAGACAGGAATGGAAAACTATCTGCCTGGAGACACTCCGAGGCTGCTGGAGGCTACGTGAAGAGACAGCACATCCTCTGCTTCCTGGGCAGACCTGGATTGCTGCCTCCCACAGTGAGTGCAGAGCAACCCAGCCCCTGCCTGTCCTACCCATGAACGCTGGAAAGGTTCTCGGCAGGGCACTTCTGCTTCCAGAGCCTGTGCTGGGAACGCCCACCCAACCCGCACCGCTCTCGTTAAGGACGTGCCTTTCACACTATCCTGGACCGGCTTGTCCAGGCCACGAATATCACCTGAAATTGGCTCTTTGGATCCCCCGAGCCTAACTGCCTCTGCTTCCAGCCCCCTGAGCTTGTCGTTCTCTGCCACCCAGGGAACCAGACGGGGCGAAGACTAGACGTACCACCCCACCATGCTCACGGAGCTCTCTGGTGTAAGGCCAGAGGAGCTGACTTCTTGCACGGCAGGCCAGATAATTTCACCCGGATTCCAGATGGAGCCCACAACTTCAGGCAGAGCTAGAGCAGGCCTTTTAGAGAGATGTCCAGAGCTGACCTAAAGACTTCAGTTAACAGAGGTTCCACCGGACCCCTAAGTACATTGCTCCCCTGGGTAATCACCTTGCTGAAATCTGTCCAGCTTTAATTGCCGTTTGTTCTGCCTTTAGCTACTGGACGAAGAGCCACCGACTACCCGAAATCTTCTCCCACATATCAGTTGTGTGGACGCCCAACCAGGGTAACGTTGCTGGTAACTGCCGCTGTCTTTGTTAATAAAGCCAGAGCTCCAAGGGGCAAATTTGGACTTGCTAGAGAGTGGCCTGTGTGCAGAGTAGGTTAGGAGCCCAGAGATCACCTAGGAGGCTGTTCCTCCCTCACAATCCTGTGGCTTCTTCTGCTCTGATTACGGCAGGGTTCCTCAGGGACCTTCTTGATTAATGGCTGCGTGGGGCTCCTATTCTGCAGTAAGAACGCTGTGCTCCTGGCTAGCGTAACCCCGTCAACACTGGCCACCAAGCCTGGGCTTTGTCGTGTGCGGGGTGGGAGAGGTGCCCAAACGTTTGTCTATCAATGGCAGAGGGGCGTCAAAACCAGACTGCCCAATTCCCCTATTCAGAGCATGTTCTCCAGCACTCAAATATTTATAACAGCTTGATCTGAACCTCCCTCCGCATTATGCGTCCAATCTACTGCACCCGCACGAAGAATCCATTAGCTGGAGTTTAACTGGCTGGCTGGAGTCCTTCTGCCTGAGATGCTAATGGCGGAGCGGGAAAACCAGGGCAGCTGCCTTTTCCTTGAAGGGAAGGTCATTCTAATCAGCAGTGGCGCCTGCCCTCCCTCTCTGATGGCCTTTCAGCCCAGCCAAGGCAGCACCCACAGGAGACGCAGACGCTCTCCCTGCAGGAAAAGGACCTGCCTTCCCCAACTGCTCGGCCGACCCCAGACAGATGGTCCAAACGATACGTCGCTTTCTCCTGTTCATGCTCTTTGCATGAGACCAGGCCCCGAAACTGTTCGTGAAAACGAGCTTAGCAGACAGCCCTTTGATAGCCCTAAAGTGCTGACACACAGCACTGTGAGCTGCCAATCCCAGCAATGCGAACTCTGCTCTGGGCAGAGAGGAGAAGAGTGACATTGCTGGGGTCACCTCACAATCCGGCCTCTTTATTAATGTCACCACTGCTTCTTCTCGTTTCCCCTAGTGCCTGCAGTCCCGGGAGCAGCAGCCTCATTCACACAGTCACTCACACACACAGCGCCACTCTCCTGCGCCGATTCTCCCAGCACCTGACAAGCACAGGAGCAGCGTGGACAGCCGTACTGCGACGGGCACCCGTGCAGCAGAGAGGCAGCTGGAAGCTGCTGGGGAGGAGAAGGGAAAGGGGGGAGGAATGGGGGTGTCACAGCCTGAGCCAGACACGGTGGGGTGCACATAAACTCACAGAGACATCTGCCCCGCCCCAGCGTCTCTGGGAGTCCACTGGCTGGGAAGGACAGGATGGCTGAACGACAAAGATGGGACTTACCACATGGCTATGCTGCCTGCTGCCACCCAGGCCAAGACCCAGAGCACCGGCTGGCATTCCCCAACCCCACCAGTCTCAGCACCTGCCCACGCGCAGGGGCCAGCTCTGGCCTCAGACACTTACTGGATTGGGCCGTTCTGGCTTCAATGACTGGCGTGTAGACACCGAGACCCAGCTCCGAGTGGGCTCCCAGCTGGAACCTGTACAGCGTGTCAGGCTTGAGACCTTCCACTGCATACGAGGAGCCTGGATCAAAGTCCACTTTGTGCTGGAGAATGGACAAAGACTGAAGTGACTTTTCATGGTCAGAGAAGGGGAGAGAAACACTCAGCTCTCAAGGCCAGGAGACCAGAAGCCCCACACTGCTGAGCCAAGCGGTCCCTAGAAAACCCCCACCCGAGTTACGCCACCGTCCAGCATCCCAGGTTACTGAGCTTCCTGAATTGAGCCACCGTGACTGCCCAGCGCAGCAGCTCAGCTGTCTGGCGCCGGCCCACACAGCATGGTTGTCTCCACGACAGCACTTCCCTCTGCCCCGTCCGGGAGCAGGCATCACCCGGTCACAGACAGAGGCCTGGGACTCAGGAGCGCGTGCACCGAGTCCTAGGGTCAGTCCCGGCTGGCTGCGACATGGGGAGAAGTCTCAGTGTCCAGAGCTCACCGCAGCGTGCCCTGGCGAGGTACTAGAGCCCAAACACAGACCCGAGTACCTCAGTGGGAATCACCCAGGAGCGGGGGAAGCAGGCTGAGATGGGGGTTCACACCATCACGCACTAAACAGCCATGAGCCCAGGGACTTCAGGGAGAAACCAGTTCGGTTCCCGTCTGGGATACAGCAGCCAAAGGCCTTTTTGCTAAGGGAGCGTGATCTTTCGAGGCTCTGACCATGGCTGAAGCAGAGGCAGACTCCTCACCTGACTCCCCTCCTCTCCTTCCCAGTACAGCAGCTCATATTTGGTGATGCGCTCCTGTGAGGCCGGGAGCCACGTCAGCAGGATCCGGGTATCCGACTCTGCCTCTGCCTGGAAATCAGCTGGCTGCGCTGGAACTGGGGACCAATAAAAACACCGTTAGGGATGGCTGGGGGTGCAAAGGGCAGCAGAAAGCCTGCCCCCAGAGGCTGAACATGGTCCGGGCCAGGACCTTCTGTGTTTCCCTCTCTCCCTACTCTCCAGGGTCAGGCATGGGCGACAGGAACCCACAGCTGGCCAGGCTGGTGTATGCCTGCACTGGAGCTCAAAGGGGTTACTGGAGCTTGAGCAGATGCCCACTTGGGCTCCCTTCTAGCGAGCACGCTACCAGTGGCTGCAGGAGGGGCTTGCTCTCCCCACCCGGTCAAGGCCCCTGCTCATGCTGAACGGCTCTAGTGTGGGTCTGTCTCTGTCTGAGCTGGGAACCACACGCACCAGCTGTGTAGACAGAACAGGCCATGCTCCTTTCTAGCCACCGGCTAAATCGGGAGCCTGGGCCTGCTCCCTGCACACGCGCAGAGCTCTGGTCCAGCCAGTTATAGACTCAGAGAATCACAGAATCCTAGGGCTGGAAGGGACCTCATGAGGCCATCTAGTCCAACCCCTGCTAAAGGTAGGACCACTCCCCCTAAATTATCCCAGCCAGGGTTTTGTCTAACCAGGCCGTAAATATCTCCAAAGACAGAGATCCCACCACCTCCCTAGATAGCCCATTCCAATGCTTCACCACCCTCCTAGTGAGAAAGTTTTTCCTAATATCCAACCTTGACCTCCCCAGCTGTAATTTGAAACCATTGCTCCTTGTTCTGTCCTCTGTTACCCTCGAGAACAGCCTAGCTCCCTCCTCTTTGGAGCACCCCTTCAAGTAGTTGAAGGTTGCTATCAAATCCCCCCTCAGCCTTCTCTTCTGCAGACTAAGAAGGTCCGGTCCCAGACTGTTAGGGTTGCTCTTTTTGCTGAAATTGACACAGACTCCCCACAACGTGCACGGCCAGTTTAAGGCTGCTGTCGCTCTGGCACGGACCGGCACAGCTCAGAAACTCTGCAAAGAGAGGCCCCTGCAGAGCCGTACGCAGGGGTGGAGGCACAGGGAGCAAGGGTTTGTACGTACCCCCCTGCTGAGCTTTGACCTGGATGATGTCGGAGGGGGGCCCGTCTCCCACTGACGTGAAGGCCAGAACACGGATGCTGTAGGTGGTCCCCGTGATCAGGCTGCCCACAGTGGTGAGGTGACTGTCGTCCGTGTTGTGTTTCTGCCACATGCTCAGAGGGAGATGGGGGTCAGTCGTGTAATAAACCCGGTACCCCCGGATCTGTCCGTTGGGCTCCTCTGGCTGCTCCCACTGAACAAGCATGGTGCTGGCACTCAGCATCCGTGCCTGGACCTTTAGGGGTGGGCTGGAAGGTGCCTGCTCCCCTGTCCGGGCCTCGACCAGCTCGCTGGGAGGACCCCTTCCGATATTGTTAACGGCAAGGATGCGGAACTCGTACTCTGAGAAGGGGCTGAGGCCACCAATGCTATAGCGGGTGGTCGCGACGCCATCCACCTCCTGGAACGGGCCCTCCCAGGCCTTGGGCTTGTATTGGATGACATAGTACGAGACGGGCTCTGCGTTGCCGAAGTCCCAGGTGAGCGTCACACTGGTGGCTGTCGTCTCCGTCACTAACGGCTCCGTTGGTGGTTTCGGCAGCGCTGGAATGGGAAGGAGAGAGGAGCCTTTTAAATAATTCAGTCAGCTCAGCTCCTGCAATGTGCAGAGGGATAAAAATGGAGCTGCCACCTCCCGTTAACGCTCTTCTTTAAAAGGCAGAAATCATTTCATACTCTGGAACGTGCATTTTTACATTAGCATATATTGCTTGAAGTGGTTCTTAATGGGAGGATAAACAGAGCAATCATATTATTAGATGTGCTTGAAGCTCTTGCCGGCAGCAGGCTAAATAAAGGTAATTTAACAGGGGTACCGGAACGCCTGTTGTTGGGGTGGCTGAGCTGTGCTCCCCTGGTTGGGCTACACCTCCGGGAGGTAGGTTCGGGAAGGGAGACAATAAAACACCCTCAGTACCACCTGTGGCCAGGGGCCACACCGCTATCTCTACAGAGACAGCATCCTAGGCTGCAGGGAACACACGGCAAATGCTAGGGATAAGGACGCCCTGTGAGCATTGCAGTCCGTGTGGATGGGGGGCAGCGAGAGCAATTACCAACTTTTGCTTCCCAGGGTGGCGTGTCAGAGTGGAACTAGCCAATCCCTCGCTACATCCAGATCTCTAATGTCTTCACGAGAACCGCAGTTGCCGTAGCAAAACGTTTCCAGATTTGCCAAGAATAAAGGGAGAGAAACTTGCAGGGCACAAGCGCCATCCAGACAAGAAGTGAATTCAGTGTCTGGCAGTGAAGTCTCCAACGCACTGGCCCAGCTTACCTTTGACAATGATCTGGGCCGTGGCTTCGATCATGCCTAAAGACGAGATGGCCACGCAGGTGTAGTTGGCGGACTGCAGGATGTTGTTCAGTTCCAGGACATTCCTGCCAACAGGCATTTCATCTTCTTTTGTCAGCTCCTCTACTCCAGCCATCCACTTCACGTAGGGCATCGGGGCCCCCACTGCCACACACGTGAGGTTCACGCTCCCCCCAGGCATCACCTCGTGGTTGACTGGAGGGATGGAGAAGCGAGGGGCAACACGCCGCACTGTAACAAGGAGGAGACAGTCAGGAGGGTCGCTGAAGTGGCCGGTGGCATCAAGCGGGTGTGGGGGGGCTGGCGTATCTATCCATAGAGAGAGATCTAATGAAGCCCAAAAGCTGTTCGCTGCTTTGTCAAGTAGCAGATACACTGCTTTCCTTCCACAGCCTCTGGAACCTGGCGCTGAGGCCCTAACTAACACGAAACACTCCCCCGTTTAAATGACAGCCCTCCAATTGGAAAGTGTGCCGTGCCCACTTTCTCTTCGCACGGGGCCCACCGAAGCTCTGCAAAATGGGATTACCTGTTCTGTCAACAAGCTTCAACTCGGAGCAGAGCAGCCCACAGGGATTGGGCAGAGGCTGCTGGACGGCTCTTTCTGAACAAGCCGGGGTCTGACTGTGCTGAAAATGGAACTCAGGTTCAGGAAAAGGAAGATCGCCAGAGCTGCGTAGCAGCCTGCTCAGATCAGCTTGCTGGGCGGGAGACCCTAATCGCGACATCTGTAAGATCACATCCACCCTGACAGGAGCGTGCTGGGTGACGGCAGCACTTTGGGAGACATAGGTCTCCATATTTCACCACACAACATCTCTTCATTCATATCAAGCCCTCACAGGGCATTTCACTGAGCTCCAGTAAAGCGCATTCCAGCCAGAGAAATGGCGCTGAGGAACAGGGCTCATGTAGGGCCCAGACAAGGAGGGGTAGGTTCTGCAAAACTCTGCTCTGGGCAAACTCCTTCTGGTCTGTAGTTAAAAAGGGAAATGGCCTGATGTCTTGCTGGGCTCCAGCCTTGCCCAGTGGAAAGGGAACGTCAGAGCCAGGGAAGGCTCACGCCTGACTCACTCACATGGAGCCGGCCATCCCCAGTTACCCTCCTTAAACCAGGTCCTCCTGGGGCAGGGCAGTCTTGGCTGGCAAAGCAGCAAACAGTGGGATCTCAAGGGAAATCTGCCGGGAATCCAAGTAGCAGCAGGGCGCAGCACTCTGCCCGTGCTGCTGGAAGGCCGCTCGGAGGCTGGGCCCGTGCGGAGCACGGCGGAACGGGACACCCTGGCACTGCAGAAACTCGGGAGATTGATTCTGCGCCGCACCAGCTCAGTCTGACGGGCTGACTCTGCCGATCACGGTTCACTAGCACCCGCTTTGATGAGTCACTCCCAAACCAAGCGAGTGAACACGCCAGCCCCCCCGCTGGCATGTACAACAGCGCGATGCCTGGGTGATAAATTAGACAATGCTGTCAACGTTGTGTGTACTACACATCTTCTTGGCGACAAAACAGGGCTCATTAGCTCCTTCCCAGCCCGGGGGAAGGAGAACATGTGGCTTTCAGATGTCTAAATCCAAAGTCTTGCTGCTTGTTTCTTTTAATGAATTATTAAATCTCAGATCAATAGCTCCATGTGTGATCAGCAGTGAGGCGTTACCTGGCTGACGGGGAGTGCTCCCCAAACCAGAGAGGATACACACTCATGAGAATAGCGACCGAGCTGAATGGACATGGCAATGGTTTTACATGATGGTGTACTTTCACTCCAAGCTGCCCAGTGCTGCTCATTAAGAGGCAGGTTTCGTTCTCCAACCAACGTGGCGTAGAATTATCCCAATTAGCAGCCTGCTAGTCCGACTGTCTCTCAGTCCAGGGACAGCAACCGCCCTCACCTCCCCCGCACCCCCGTTTTCCAAAGGAAGAAAAATTGGAGAGAAAAGCTGTAGATCTGCACAGAGCATTTTGTTCATTCACCTGACATGCACCGGGCAGGCAAGAGAGGCCGCTATGGTGTTACAAAGAAAGAGGAGAGAGTTAAGGGAAGGCAGGAGCAGAAGACACACACTGACTCAGGGACGCAGACAATGGGAAACGGGTGTGACTTCTCTGGGAGAGGCCATGCAGGAGGGTCGGTGTGGCAGAAAAACCGGCATGCAGAAAGAGCTCCCAAACCCACTCCTGCGAGAACAGGGCTCGAACAGCTGTCTGCACCCCAAACGACCCCGGCCATTCACGTCAGGCTGGGTGCCCCTGACGCCACATTCCCAACGACTCAGTCCTGGGCTGTCTCCTTAGTAACAGCGAGGAACGCAGTCTTCCCTTGCTCGGAAAGAGGGCAGCGTGTGAATCTGCCCCTTTAGCCTGGGCTCATTCCACAGCGGGCTATTGAGAAAACCTCTAGCCCCTTTCAGAGCTGCTGTTGACAATCCTATTGGCAGGGGAAGAGAAAAGGCAGCTAGACAATAGACTGGAGCTGGGGGTCTGTGTGCCTAGGGACGGGATGAATGGCAAAGAAAACATTCTCTCCTCCCCTCTCCAAAGTGAATCAATAAAAGGAAACCTTTCTCCTTTAGCGACAGGGAGGCAGATGGACCCAGAAGGCTGCTTGGTTACCTGCCACCATCTTAGCACCATTTCCCCTTCCTTGGAAGGCTCACTCCACACACGCACTGTTTGGACGCGCTGGAGGGCGCAGCTCTCGCCCCGAGCCGCTCAGCTAGTCCCCAAGAGGACTGTCGCGCTGGTTTGCTCCAGAGGTTCCCGCAATCACTGGACGTGGTCCTAGGTGCGGACACGGGGCCAGCCACTACTCCACAGTGGGCTGACAAGTGGAAAATGGCACTGCCTTTATTCTTCTGCCTCACTCTGCTTCCCTCCACCAGGGGCTCCAAGGACTGCGCGGTTCTCCCCAGGACCAAGAGAGGCCAGAACGGGCCGGCCAGCCCCAGCTCAGTCCAGCTGTGCACATCTACCTGGCTTTGGATGGGGAAAGGCTGGACCCCAAAGACCCTGCAGCAGGCCCTGGAGGTGAACAAACCAGGGTTTTACAGACCAGAGTATGAACAAGAGCCTCTGCTCCCTTCCTAGCCCCCTGCTGAACCTTCCCCCCACCCCAGGCCTCAGTACTTGGGGCTGCAGGCTGGGGTGCCCAGGAAAGCTGATCTGCACACACCATGGGGTGCCTCCCGCTCCCTATGGCCCCACCCAGCCCCTCCTCTCATGCCTAGGCCTGCGGGTGCAGCACTACACAACTGGCCAGCTCCTGAGCCAGAGTGGGGCCTGGGAAATTGATGGTGGGCTCGGCCGGGCTGGGAGGAGCAAAGTCATTTCCTTTCACTGACACCCTCTGGAGACCACAGACGGGGCTTAGCTTTGAAATAAGGGCGAGGAGAGAGATGCCATTAGCTACAAATCTGCCATGATTGGAATCTAGCCAGACTGTACGGAAGGGAAATACACGAGGTGAACCTAACACGAACCAGCACATCATTTCGGATAATTGGCAGCTTTTTTTAGCGCTTGGTCCAGTGGGACAAGCAGAGAGGCTGTCAGTTAGCATTACAGAGAGCTGGGAGACGCTCACAGACGCTTAGACAGCACCCTCACACGCTGTTCTGGCTCAAGCCAGCTCTCTACGTCTCTTGCTTCCCCAGCATAAGAACCCACTAGTAATTTAAACCAGCGTAACGCCCTCAAACAGCAGCTCTCGCCAGAAATTTCCTCTCATTTACAAGTCAAATCACAGCAGCTAGCACAGCCTATGATGCCACCTAAACGCTTTGGAAATTTTTGTTATTTTCCATTCTTGCCATAACTATTCCTCCCTTTTTGCCACAATTTTCGCAACAAGGATTTGCAATTTTTAAAAATCTTCTTTTTGGATAAAGATCAAAGAAGGTGATTGAGAGGTTTTGCAAGAACCGCATGGGGAAAATTGCTGTGAACGTTAAAACAATTTTAACGGGCAATAGTGTAACTCAGAAGTTTACTGAAACCTGCAGGCTGCCAAAGATGAGATTCATTGCCATTCACCCCAGGACTAGGCACCACAAAAGGCTGTGCAACGCAACACAATTCAGCAAGCTCCCACTTTGAGCACACCGCCTGGGAAGGAAAGTGACACCCCCCCACCCCCCATGCAACTTGAGCCATCGCTCTGTCTCACACAGGAGAGGGTGAAAGGAAAGCGCGGTCCAGCACCACATTCTCGGAGGGGAAGCAGGCAATCCCCCAGCACCAGAAGTGTTAATAATTTAGCAGGCACTAGCATGCACATTCCCTGTATCTAGTGGAAAGAGCACAGATCGATTGATCCGCTCCGTTCACCACTGGCACGGCTGTGTCTCAGTCTTGGATTCCAGCAGAGGGTGACCCTCACACCCAGAGCTCCCTCTCGCCTGCTCCCCGCCTCGCTGGTCTCTACTCAGCCTGGGGGACTCTAGGTACCAACCAGGACTTCCCAAACTCCTGGGACTCTCCAGCTATTGCGTCTCCACAGTGCTGGAGCAAAGCAGTTCCAGTGGGAACTCTCCAGCACACGCCTGTGTGTGTGTGCTGGGGGCGGTGAGCAGCCGTCCCAAGTGAAACCAGCCCAGCTCGCAGCGGCTCTGGGGGGGGCGTGACAGGACGCTGAGTTGCCTTTTCCCAATAGCTACCATAGCCACAGCAGAGGCCAAAAGGACCATGGCCTCCCTCTCTCTAGCTCCCAGAAGTCAATGCCCCTCCCCTGCCCTCCAGGCACCTGTTCCCTGGTCTGCCTCAGCTCCAAAATGGATCCCCCCACTTCCCCTTCACTGCCCCTCACCGCCCCACTCCTGCTCATGCAGTGGCAGGTGAGGGATGGGCAGGTAGTGTCTTCTCCCACCAGCCAATCAGGGCTGCCCCCAAAACTGCTTCCAGGAGCCATCTCTGCTGCTCTTCCGGGTACCCAGGGGATGACCCAGTCTGCCAGCTACTCCTCCTCTGGCACCCAAACCCTCTGCTCCTGGCTTCCCCTCCTCTCCCTTCCCTCCCGGGAAAAGCACAGCCCAGAAGGAGCAGAGCTAGAAGGTGCTGCTTTCCCTCCCCGTCCTGGGTTGTGGGGGCGGGAAGCGGAGAGCACACATCTCTGAGGGACAGACTCCCAGTCGCACTACATTTGATCCGGGGAGCAAGAGAATGCCAGGGAAGTGGAATGTCTCAGCACCGTAATGCCGCCAGCGCCTCTCTTTCTCGCAAGCCCCATTCAGGAGGTGGGGAAGGAGCGAACTGAGGAGATAACCTGCTAGAAACAGGCTCGCCGGTCTGCATGGTTTACCCAGCTGTAGACACCTTTCATCTCTCTCTTTTAAGCAAGGGCTTCAAATGGAAAGGTAGTTACTGGAGCCTCACAATCTATTGTCAGAATCAACAGCAGGAGAGGAAAAATTGGAACCAGAAAAATGCATTTACAGTCTAATCTTGTGCTCAAACAATGCCGTACTATTTATGTTCCCAATGCATCCTTGAGTGCTGACATTTTATAGACAATTTCCAAAACAGGGCCTTGCCATTTTTGGATTATATTTCAGCTATAACTTTTAGGTCTAATTATTTGCGCTGACAACCACATATAAAAGAGGATATATCATTACAGGGCTGCAGCACCGGAGCCATCAGCGTTCAGCACAGTGACATACTAATAGTAAAGTACGAGAGAGGGAGGCTGTGGAGCTCTGCAATTTGCATTCACTCTCTGAAATTTCTCTGATGAAAATAACACAACATTAAGGAGTGGAATAAGAGAAAAGATCCACTGCATCAAGATAAAATAACTCTTTAATAAATAACCTTGTAGCAGTCGCAGAGCAATAATTAAATGCCTGGGCGAGCAGTACGCAGCTTTAAGTAAAGCTAGAAAAATGTAAGAGGTAATTATCAGTGCCAAACAAATTATAAGCACTGCAAATCCCATTGGGATATTTAGAAACTAATTTCTGCCCTTACATTCAATATTTGTGTCCGTGTCTATTTCTGGTTGGCTGAGAGGGAGATGCCAATGGAGAGAGGCTGGGAGACATCATTTGCTCCTTTTGGCTGAGATCTATTTTCTCACCTTGCTCAGCTCCAGTCCATTAAGGTGTGTCACTGAAGTGCCCAGACCAGCAATCAGGTTTACTCATAAATCTAGGTGGCTTTGGGGCTCAGCGATAGGTTTTCCTTTCTTTTCATTGTTCTAATTTCCCATTACTAGGTTCCAGAAATTTTACCCTCCAAAAATTCGATGTTTGGATGGCAAATGAGGCCCCGTCCCAGTACAATTTAAATGGGAGAATGCTCCAGCACGGGAAATGGGAGCAACGGCTGCCATATGCTCTAATCATCCTTATACTGGAACCAACTTCGATGGCTGTTTGGTGGCTTGTGTGAAACAAGCCGGGGGTCCTCCAGCACCGGGGGACAAATCTGCACATCACCACCCCATCGTGCTAACTGGCACCCTGCTGGGGAATTCAACCGAGGCCCCACGGGCTGAATGGGCCACAGAGAATAACGCATTGCCCGCCAGCAGAGGTGGTGCATGGAGAACCTGTCATGGGCCTGCTGGTGAGGGATCCATTTTGGGAACGAAACTATTTCCAGGGCTGTCAAACCCAGCCCTCCATCAGCACTCAATGCGTCACAAAATCTCAAAAGCCTCCGCATGGGCCTAGCCCTGGCTTTCAATGGATGCCCTGTACCTGGGCTAATGCGCTTTAGTCACTCTGCTCTCAGGGCCACGGAGCTGCCTCAGGACAGGAAAGTGACCTTCATTTGCTTTTGCCTAGTTACCCAGAGCTCCCGAGAGACAGCAGCGGCCACGTCAGGGCAGGGCTCAGATCACCCGGGCTCTGCTAATTCTGTTGCTAGCAAGGGAAGACCCAGCAAAGGCAGCCCTGACACCCAGCCATGCCAAGGGGGCTCAGAGGCCTGAAGACCCGAAGTGACTGAGAACCACAGAAGAGCCGGAGAAAGGCACCACACACAGGGCCGATCTCCTCAGCTCCCCGATTTTATACCGGTGCAAGGGTGAAAAGCACTCAGGGCTTTCCCGACAGCTGGGGTGAAAAGTGAGGGTTAGCAATGGAAGAAACCAAACGCAGAAGGAGAAAGGGCAGCACCTGCTCTCCACCAGCAGCCGAGAAAGCAAAGAGGCAGATCCTCCAGATCAAAGCTTCCAAACAATGCTCTTGATCTCCTACCCGGAAACAGACGCAGTCGAGCTAGAGCCTAGCACAGGTAGTGGGTTCAGCGCAAGCCCCCAGACAGCCGCATGCACTTCTTTCCCCGTCAATAATGAAACCTCGGCTGGTGTTTTACATGCAAATAGATTCTGTGCATTTCAACTCCCAGGCAAGGAAGGCATGCAAGCAGTGTATCAATGCCAGCACACAGGAAGCAGATTTCAGCAGGCACGCCGGGACCGTGCCTGGCAGGGCCCCCGCCCCTTTCAGGGCTGGCTCTCCTTTCCCTACTGGAAAAGTCCCATCTGACGTGGAGTACTGTAGATGGATAAGAAGTGAAAAGGACCAACCTTCTCGCTGATCTGAGAGATGAAAGTTTGTTTGGTTTGATGGCAGAGTGCGATGAAGATGAGGAGGGAATAAAAAAAGACAAGGAAAAACACAGAGAGTAAAAACGGGCCAAGCTTCATCTGTCCGCACACCGCTGAAACAAGACAAGACTACAGACGTCAGCCAGGGCTCCCCACAACGCTCACACACCTCACGCTCGCCAAGAACACAGAGCCTTCCGCATGCACAACCTCCCTGGCCAGCTGGAGACTCACGGAGACACGGCAGACACACACCAACAGCTGAGGTGTGTTTCAGTGGCAGCCCCTTTCCTGGCGTGACAGGCGTGCACACATGCGACACACACACACCACGCTCCCGTTCCAAGCACAGAGGTGATGGCAAAGGCACTCTGAAACCACACACTGGGAAGAGCATATAGACGTAGACCATAACTTTCGAATATCCTTGTGGTAAATGGAAAATCTTCTGCCACGAAGAGCTGCTCCCTGCTCTCCAACCAAGGAGCTAATTGTGACAGAAGGAGATCAGACAAGTGACAGACACGTGCGGTCTCAGCAGAGCTCAGGGCCGGGAGAACCGTATGTGGTGCACTGTGCTAGATAGACAAGAAATCAAGGCGACAAAAACACCCAGAATGAATGCAGAGGTCCCCATTTGTGGTCCTGCGGGAGAGACAGTAAAAGGTTAGTTACATTGTCCTTATGTATAGGGACAGCTGACCTCCTTAGCCAGAAGGACCTCACTCCAGCTAGAGTCCTTGGCACATGGGCCGTGACTGCACCTTTGCTGGGAGAACCTAAAGAGCAGGTTTGATGGGGAAAGATTCCTCGCCAGTCACATTCTGCTGTGGGGATGTGGGGGAGAAACTTGCTTTTCAGAAGCACTGCACATTAACACCCAATACTGCGTACAGTTACTCATTTCCAGCCAGCAAAGAGGACAGGATTTTAACCGGCACTGACGTGATGTAGAATAGGCAATGAACTGCTAATATGGGCTACAGCAGAGGCCTAAAAGGTGTACTGGAGCTTGGAGGAGACCAGCGAAACAGTTGCTTTTATTTCTTTGAATTGACTGACACCAGGGAACTAGACTCAGCAGCGGTTTGAGAGCAAGTGCTAAGAGCAGAGATCACACCTCTCAATTGGCCATTATCAGCACAGCCCTGATTCCCAGCCAAATCTCCGGCAGTCATGGCGCGGACCCTTCAATCCATGCCAATTACTCACAGGAGAACCACTTCCTACGCTGAGGCACAACTCCACACCCAGCAGCAAAAGGGAAGCAGGCTCAGGCTGGAGGGAAGTTCTCGTCAGCTGCCAGGCTGTGATATGGGCCCCAAGTAACACGGCAGCAGCAGCTCCTTGGTGTGCCTAGGTACATCTAATGCACCCACAGTCCTTGGGGAATCACTGGTGTATGTGCCCTGCCCGCCAGAGTAGTGGGGGATCAGCAGATTTCCACTTGGAAATCTCAGGTCGGCAGTGTGTGCTGCATGGCTTTCTCGAACGCATTTACACATTAGATTGCAGTTACAGGGGTGAAAGGGCACATGTGACGAGCCTGCGCCAATGGATTACCTTTTAGCCTGTCAGACAAGAACGAGTTTTGAGTCCGTTACTCATCACTAATTGCTGGATTCTCTCAATCTCTTATTCTATTAATGGACGATGGGAAAGAAACAGCAGGCTGTTTCAGAAAGACTGTCAGAAGAGAAAGCCCCCAGACAGAAAGCTCTTTCCCGTCTCTCTTGCGCTAGCGTTTCAGTTCCTGCTGTTGGCATTTTGTCTGTAAAATGGCTGATCCACACTGAATCGAAAGTTTATTCTCCTCCCAGCTCCCATCCCAATTCTCCCTTATCCCACGTTCTCTACGGCTGTCACTCCGACACCGAGAAAGCATGTCTTAGCAAGAGGCCTGTCACCTTTGGACAGAGGCCTGGACTTTCACTAGCGCCAGCGAAAACTGCAGGGGCGCCTGTCCCAGGAGGACACACAGGAACGTCTGATCAGCCATTGCATGCCAGGTGCCCACAGTGTCTCACGAGCCCGGAGCTTCTGGCCAGGACTCAAACTCATCTGCCTTGCTGGTAACTCACAACGGGACCAGCGAGGAGGGCAGCCAAGCCATTCGCACAGACAGAAAAAATCACTCTCCCCAGTTCAGATGGAGACAGCGAAAGCACAAAGATCAAGGCCATGCCAGAGCCGAGCCTGCCAGCTCAGATCATCAGATAGCTCCAGGACTCTGACACTGAAATTCCCATGCTGACAAACTGCTTCGCCCTCTTCCAGCGCAGGATCATGTTCTGCAGCAGCAGCAGCATTCTCACCGCAGAGAGGTCTGTGAGGTTCTTTGCTCTTGGCTATTTTAGAGCGCAGGCTCCTGCAGTGGGGACGGGGCCTGTGTGGAAGACGCAACGACCGGGAGCTGTCGCTTGCTCAGGCTCTGCAGAGCGGGGCAGTGCACAGTTTCTAAAATACGTGGAGAGCTCACGTCTCCTCCTCAGCTGAGTACTGACAGTGCTGTACAACCTTTTCATCAGCAGACCTCCAAGTGCTTTGTAAGGTCAGCCCTGCCCCAAAGGCCTTCCAATCTAAAAGACAGACCCCAACACGACGAGGAAAACCCTGCTGAGGGGACAATCTGGTCCTATTCACATAATAGCAGTCCGAGACCTGCAACGCCATGATTTGTACTGCGACTTTCTCCACACTGGAAAACTACAGAAGGAGAAACTGGCTGTTCTATCCCATCACCCCTGAGAAGATGACCCTCCTTCCTCAGTAATATAATACTGGACGCTCAGGTGCCACAGCGCAGGTGCATTAGAGAGAGCGGAGACGCGAGTAAGATTTTCAAGGCTTCCTTCCCACTTGTAGAACACACCCCCACACCCTCTATTACAGTGGTGCGATTTCAGAGTACAAGAGATTCGTTGTGTGTGGTCCCCTGTGCATGGGAAATGAGGTTGGTGATGTTTAGCTAGTACAGTGATCTATTTTATACGAAATATTATATGAGGGAGGGAAAATAAGTCCTTATTCGTGCAGCTATATCACATACTTGGACATCAACCAGTTAGATTCCATGTTTCAAACAGCATACTTTATAAATAATCAGACATGGTCCCCATCAGTGCTGTGGGTTTATTTATGTAACATCTGTACCATGCTTTGAGAACAGGGCAGAGGACTTGCTTATTTAAAAACAATGATTATTCTTAGGGGCATAGCAAAACTGTATGACCAGAGACTGAAAAGGCTGGGCGCCTTAAAAAGGAGATGAATACGAGGGGGCATGATAAAACATTCAAACTAATGAATAGGACAGAGAAAGTACTGTCAGAAACTGCTGTTCTCCCTGTCTCAACACAAGAGCCAGGGAACATTTGATGACAAGCACATTGAAAGCCGATATTTAAAGCCGATAAAAGGGAATAAATACTTTTCCCCATAAGGCCCCGCTGGCCTGTGGAATTTACTGCCCATTGGGACCACAAGCTTAGTAGGATGGAAGGGGAGACTGGAGGTGTATATGAATAACGAGAATATCGGAGTTCTTACAGGACATAAAAAATAAGCCATCAAGACTTTTAAACCATGTCTTCTGCCTCAGAGCTCAGGCCACATTCCAACAAGCTGGGTTGGCAAAGAACTTTTCCTGCAGACAGCCCAGCTCCATCCTCCCTGGAGCCCCTTTCCGGTAGTTACAGGCTGCTCTCAATTCCCCCCCCCCCCTTCTCTTCTGCAGACTGAACAAGCCAAGTTCTCTCAGCCTCTCCTCACTGAGTCCTGTGCTCCAGCCCCTCATCATTTGCCTTCCATTGAACTTTCTCCAATTTGGCCACATCCTTCCTGTTGTGGGGGGCCCAGAACTGGACACAACACGCCAAATGTGGCCTCCCCGGCGCTGAAGAGAGGGGAATAATCACTTCCCTCCATCTACTGCCCACGCTCCCACTGATGCAGCCCTGTGTGCCATTTGCTTTCTTGGCAACAAGGACACACTGTGGACTCCTATCCAGCTTCTTGCCCACTGTAACCCTGGGTCCTTTTCTGCAGACCAGCTGCCTGGCCAGTCGGTCCCAGTCTGGAGCAGTGCCGGGGATTATTCTGTCCTACGTGCAGGGCTCTCCACTTGTCTTCGTTGAACCTCGTTTCTTTTGGCCCAATCCCCTAATTTGTCTAGGTTACTCTGTATCCTCCAGCATATCTGCCACCCCACCCAGCTTGGCGTCATCGGCAAACTTGCTGAGGGTGCGCCCACCCCAGCCTCCGGACCCTTAATGAAGATATTGAGCAGAACTGACCCCAGCACCGACCCTGGGCACTCTGCTTGTTACCGGATGTCAACTAGATACCAAGCTGTGCTTTTCCAGGGTCTGAGGTGAGGCTCACTGGTCTGTAGTTCCCTTCCCTTTTTTGAAGATGTTTAGTCAATCACCCTGAGTTTTCAAAGATAATGGCCAATGGCTCTGCAACCACATCAGCCAACTCCCTCAGCCCCCTCCAGTGCATTGCATCCGGCCCGTGGACTTGGGCATGTCCAGCCTTTCGAAACAGTCCTGACCCGGTTCTTTCACCACTGAGGGCTGCTCGCCTCCTCCCTATTCTGTGCTGCCCAGTGCGGCAGTCTGGGAGCTGACCGTGTCTGGGAAGACAGGCAGAAAAAGATCTGAGGCCTTCAGCTTTTTCCACATCATCTGTCACTAGGTTCCTTCCCCCATTCTGTAAGGGGCCCACGCTTCCCCTCATCCCCACCTTGTTACCAGCACACCTGTAGCAACTCTTCGCGTCCCTGGCCGGCGGCATCTCCCATTGTGCGTGGCCCTTCCTGATCGCACGCCTGCATGTGGGAGCAGTATTTTTATCCTCGCTAGCCATCCGACCGAGCTTCCACTTCTCGTCAGCTTCCATTTTGTGCTGAAGCTCACCAAAGATTTCTCTGTTAAGCCGAGCTGGTCCCTGCCCCATTTGCTGTTCTTTCTGCACACTGGGATGTTTGTTCCTGTGCCCTCATAAGGTCTCTTCAAAACGCAGCCAGCTCTCTTGGACTCCTTTGCCCTCATATTAGCCTCCCAGGGGCCCTGCCCATCAGCGCCCCGAGGGAGTCAGAGTCGGCTTTGCTGAAGTGCAGGGTCCGTATCCTGCTGTTCTCCTTTCTCCAGACCCTGAACGTGACCATCCCATGGTCACTGCTGCCCAGTTCCCACCCCCTTCTGCCCCCCCCCCCCCCAATTCTTCCCTGTCCGTGAGCAGCAGGTGCAGAGGAGCACGGGCCACAGGAAACGGTCCACAACACGCCCTGGACTGTCTGGCTGTGCTGTGTTGCTCTCCCAGCAGCTGTCTGCGTGACTGACGTTCTCGATGAGAACCAGGTCGTGTGATCTGGAAACTTCTGTTAGTTCTCTGAAGAAAGTCTTATCTACACCAGCCTCCTCGTCTGGTCCAGAACAGATGCCCGCGCTGGCATCCCCCTTGTCGCTCTCCCTTCTAAATGTAACCCAGAGCCTCTCCGCAGTCACACTCTTCTCTTACAGTCAGTCCAACCCTCCCCGTCTGCCAGAACAGTTTATACCCATGACAGCGCTCCAGTTCTGTGAGTTATCCCACCGGGTCTCTGTTATTCCAGTCGCATCATTCCTCGACTGAGCCCTGGACTTCCAATTCCTCCTGCTTGTTCCCAGGCTTCCTGTGTTCGTGTTAAGGCACCTAAGAAAACAAGCCGATTGCCCGACTTTCTCACTGTGAATCTCCCGTCGCACCCTCCTCCCTGTGCTTCCTCCTGATGTCCCACTTCCCTCTGAGCCTAGTCCCCACCCCCTGGTGTAGCTAGTTTCACGATCTCCTCGCGAGGTGAGGACGCCTGCCTGCAAAGATGTTCTTCCAGCACAGTCAGAGCCAACGCAGTACTTCGCACATTTCTCCTCACCAGGCCCAGTCGCTGCAACAACTCTTTGCCTGAAACTGCAGCCAGATCTGTAACCATCGCCAGTGTCCTCCCCTGGATCTGTACCGCACTGCTGAGAGGCTGCGGTAGGTGTGGGTGTAGGATTCGATAGCCTTTCTCAAGGACCCACTGCTTCGATCACTGACGACTCCCGCAGCTTTCACGGTCCCAATGTCCTTGGCTTTGATCGTCATGGCTCCTTTGTTGGTTCTCATTTCAGAGAAGCAAAACGTTTCCTTTTTAGATCTTTCCGACCCTGCCGCCATGGCTCCAGGCCAGCGTTCGCTACTGCTGTGATGTGTACAGGGCCCACAGCACGCGCGGCACTTTCCAGACAGCTGATTTGCGTAGTTCGGTAATGGGCCACAGGGATCGCCCTGGAGACCCGGGCCATACACTTGGAGGGGCCAGCCGCACAATCCCCATGTTGCCGGCAGCAGATCAGAGCAACTTGCTATCCTCATTTTCTCCTTTGGTTGAATTTGGTTCTAGTGTGGGAGGCAAGCGCAGCACAGCATAGGAGCGAGGAGGGTGAAACTTGGCAGTAAGATCTCAGGCCACAAACGAATTTTACCCTCTCCAAATTAAATTCCAGCCTGGCCTTTAAAAGACAGCGCAGGAAAATGTACAGGGATTGTATCGATATCCTCTGTACTGACTGGCAGCTTGTTTCATTTACTGACTTACAATTCTGGGCAGTGCCTTCATTTAAAGCTGCCTTTCTGGAGCCACTTTTGTGGGTTCCTGCTCCACAGTGCACAGCACACGTCGGAGCCTTTGGGGCGGAGAATGTACTGTGCCTGCCTCGCCTACGTAGACGCCAACAACTTGCTCCAGTCATGCCTCGAAGATCCAAAGAGGGGCACCTAGCCCATCTGCTGGACAGTGGGTGTTTTGTTTTACCCCAAACACACAATACATGCTCAGCTGGGAAACCTCCCAGAAAATACGACGTTGCATTATCACAAGCAGTGGTGGGGGCCAATCCAGGAATACAGGAGCATTCTATTCTCAGGCCATTCTGTGCAGCCCGCCTGTCCAGCTGAGGCCACTGTCTGCAGGACAAAAGGCAGCTGATGCCTGGAGGAAAGGGCCCTTTCAGGCAGAGGCACTTTTTAAAAATGTGCTTTCCAGCTCCAAGTGCCTGCTGGGCCTGTGTGACCCTGGTGGCCCAGATGTGCTGACATCACTGGCCTCGGTGTGTGGCTGAAGGCAACCAGAGGCTGAGCGGGGGCTGGATGAAATTTATTTCTTCTGTGAATTGCACACATTATCTGGGCACACAACGGATCAATGTAATAACATAGCCGTACTGCTCCCATGCCCCTCTTCGGTCCGACTGTTACCTTCACTTACTGAGTCCTGTCTAAAATTAGACTGTAAACTCTTTGGGGACAGGAAACAACTCCTTGTGCGCTTGTACAGATCCTGGCGCAATGGGGGGCCCTGATCCTGAACAGGGACTGAGAGCTCCACCGTAGAAACACACACAATGGTCACTAGTGAGCCCTTCTGACAGCCTAAGCCAGGGTTTGAAGCAGAGGCTCAGAAAGCGCATCCGCACAGAAGGGTTCGTAGTTCTATCAATGACCCACTGATACCACTATAAACTCTGCCACGCTGGCCTGCAATCCCCCCTCTACGGCATGGTGTCTAATCCTTGTGCTTCTCCACAGAGCGCAAAACGTCTCCTGCCAGCCACTCTGGGCTGAAGCCCAGCCATTCTCAGAGTGAAATGCTCTGTCGCACAAGCACCAGAGGGCTGTGTGGTCCCCGCTCCTTCTTTACAGACAGATAGACCTGTCAGTTTAGAAGAACAACACTTCTGAGAGCTGCTTTTCAACACACTTATTACAGTGAAAGTAATAGCTTGAAGAAAAACGCAACCATTTTCCTTTACAAATCCCTTGTGTGGAAATGTTTTAACTTTTAATGAAGCCCATCTGTGCTGAAATGCTGGCTTGGAACGATTCAGAGAGACAAGACCATGGAGTAGTCGACTCTGTCCTACGGCCGTTCTTTTAGCAATATGGGAAGCGCTGAGCAGCCCCAGGATTCCCACCCTGGGCACCCAGGAACTTCCTTTGCTAGTGTGAGGGATGTAATAAACATGCTAATGAGCTTGTGCTTTGTAACCCAGGGTTCCCACAAAGGATTTCCTGGGAGGGCTGGGAAAGGGAAGGAAATTATCAGGAACTAGAGCCCTCCGTGGAGGCAAGTGACAAAAAAAAATTGAACTATTAAAAAAAAAAGTAGGCTCTAAATTAAAGCAAACACTAGTCGCCTCCCCCCCACTCGGCTCCCCACACTAGGACTGGATGGAAATTAATACCACCACTCACAGAGATACAATAGAAACACTACTCAGCCACACTTCCCAGTAAGCAGATAATTCCTTGGGTATTCACTGTAATAAGGTCAATCATTATAAAACCATCATGTGGCAGTGGTGTAGCTGGAACATTTAATTCTACTGTAATTTAGCATTAATTAATGTCTTCTCTAGCAAATATGTAGGCGCTTTCCAAGGACCCTATTGAAATTTACCTTGTTTTCTAACTAATAACAACACTGCACAATAACCACATGGGCAGAAACAAGGGGCTCTTTCCTCTGCAACCTAGACAGGAGAGAAAAGGAAACTATTTTTTCAGTTTGATAAAGGTATAAAGCCTGGTTCTTGCATTGCTCACTAATGAGCCTATTAATGAGGAACGTTCTGTTTTGTAAAACACTAGATATCAGATACCTCGTGAAGTTCATCAAGTGACAATTCCTGGAGTAACCTGTCTGCTATGCACTGCAGGGCTTATCTGGATCATGCAGGCTGGAGACTGACTCTGTCAAGATTATGTGCAATAAAAGGCTTGCTCCAAAGTGTCCACAAAAGGAAAGCGATGGTAAACAGAAAATGAACTGAGCACAGGGCTAGAGCATTCTCTCCACTGAACAGCCGGATCCTCTCATCCATGTGCAAACCCATCTCATCCTCAAGTACATGCAGGCCAGGCACCCCCTTCGGTGTGGCAAGCCAAGCGCTGCAGCTTACTGTATTTCTTTCAGTCTTAAGGGGATTCTCTTGATAAATAAAAATGAACGTCCATTAAGGAAAAATCAGGAAGATTTACGCTGAGGTTCCTCCATCTCTAGAAGCTGCTGCATTCAGCTGAAATATGTCACATTTTCAGTAGCACTTCTATGAAAGACAGGGCGTGTTTCATGGCTTGACCATACGTTCCGGAAGGAAAACACTCCAATACAGCGGCAGACAGGTTATATACCCCCAAAAGACAGCGCAACACCCCCCAATGTGACACATTTGACAGAGCATCCCCTCCCTCAGGGTGTAAAGTGATAACCTGAAGATCAATTTTTCTAAAGTTGACCTGAAAAAATAAATTTGCAAGAATCCAGGGAGTTTAAATGGCCTATAGTTATGTTGTGAGAATGGAACGAGTGATTCCAGTGCACAGATACAGCTTAATCCTCGGAGCATGTTTAATCTGAAACTTTGGTTTGCCAAAGCGTCTTACAAGCCAAACAATGCTGCAAAGTGATCCCCACTCCCCAAATAAGGGAAGAACCTAGAAACGAACAGGACGAGCTCAATGCAGGAAGCTGCACCTGGAAACAAAACAGGAAAAGCTCAATGCAGGAAGCTGCACCTGGAGACAAACAGGAAGAGCTCAATGCAGGAAGCTGCATCTAGAGACAAACAGGACAAGCTCAATGCAGGAAGCTGCACCTGGAGACAAACAGGACAAGCTCAATGCAGGAAGCTGCACCTGGAGACAAACAGGAAGAGCTCAATGCAGGAAGCTGCACCTGGAAACGAACAGGAAGAGCTCAATGCAGGAAGCTGCATCTAGAGACAAACAGGA
>ML685977.1:1507115-1525165 GCA_007922175.1 Pelusios castaneus
GGTGCTTTCCGGCAAAGGGACAGTGACCTGGCCCCTCCATGTTTGTTTATAGGCATTACCGGTTATGTTGTCTGTGAGGACTTGTTCGCATTAGTCCAGAAGGCCTAAGAATAATGCGTGACAATGCACTGCGTCGCTCTTAGTTCTAGGAGGTTGATATGCATTCTTGCCTCCCTGGGGACCACAGTCCCTGAGCCATGTGATTCTGTACACAGGTGTCCACTGTAAGGTGGAGGAAGGGGATACCTGCACCACTGATAGGGGAGCCACCACTGGTGGCAGAAGGGAGACTCATTTGTTGAGATGATCCCTGTTGTCACTGTCATCCAGTGCTGAAAGTATCTCCCGGGGAGTCAGGCGTGTGATGTAACTGATGTGGACACTGCCACGTGCCCAGAGTGAAAGGCCGTAGTGGATGCGCATGCACGGGCGTACTGTAGCTGTGATGCCACGTCTGTGAGCGTGGCTAACTTATCTCCTGGTAGAAAAGCTCATGCTGCTCGATAGTTCAGTCTGGCTCTGATGACTATGAGCTCTCTGATGGGTATGAGGTGGATTTGTCTTTGTGGATATCTATTCCAAGCTCATCCAGAAGTGTCCGCAAAGCCTGAATGAGAACAAGTAAGTACTCACAGGATGAGGCTTCTAGAAGCCAGTCGTTGAGATATGGGACAAAGAGTGGCCCTGGCAGTCCACGGCCACCACAAAGAGCTTTGGGAACACGTGGGGTACGGTAGCTACCCCAGAGAGGAGGAGACAGAACTGGTAGTGGGATGCCCCACCATGAAGCAAAGGAACTTGCAGTGGGCAGGATGGATGTCAACATGAAAGTATGCATCCTTCATATTGAGAGCCAAGAACCAGGCCTCCAGGTTGAAAGAAAGGGATGATTTGGCCAGTGTGACTACATAGAATGAATTTGTTTAAAGTTCTGAGGTCCAATATGGAGCAAAGAACCCCCCCTTTTTCGGTATGAGGAAATAGGAGGCGTAGAATCCATGATGAGGGGATGGTGGCTGAACTCGTTCTACGACCCCTTTTTGTAATAATGAAGCTTCCTGTCATAGAGGTCGAATTTGAGACAGTCCATAATGTTGTCTCCAGGTGGATGACAGAGCAGGAAGGTATGGAATTCTATCAGGTAACCTCAGTGTCTGGTCGGCGTATGGTTGCTCCAGGTGTTTAAGAATGAAGCAAGACTTTTGCTAAATCGGGGGGAGCGGGGGGGGGAGGTGACAGCAGGGTGGGGATGGGTTCACGGTTCTCTGACCGAGTCAAAAGGGTTGTCTCGTGTGTTGCTGAAGGGTAGGAGCAGCAGAGGTAGTAGAGCAGTCGTCCATCCAACCTTTCGCCAGCAGACGGAGCAATACTCATAGGTTTCAATGGCAACTGCCCTTCAGAAGTCGATCACGATCTACTGGTTGGGGACCACTGCAATAGAGTGTCGAGGATGTTGGAAAAATTGGCAGCGGTGGCTTTGTTCCCGCTGTTGCAAACCGTGAGGATGGGACGGCTGCCAGGCAGGTCTATGTTCGTATCGAATTCTGTAAGCCTGGTGGTGTTGGAATCATGTGGGGCCAGAGTGTACTGGCCCAAAAGACTGAAGAGTTACTCTGGAGTCTTTCAGTGAATGCAGGGTTTTATCTGTTTTATAACTGAATAACTTCTGGTTATCAACAGAAGGTTTTCTGGAGTGGTTTGTACCTCCTTTGGAATCCCAGAAATTTCTAGCCGTGAGTCTTGTCTGAGCACCACTCCGGATGCTAAGGAGCCTACCACCTTGTTTGCTGCACCTGCTGACCCTTGAAAGGAGACCCTAGATACTAGTTTACTTTCCTCAAGGAAAGTCTGAAATTTTTTCTGGAAGGGATGCTTGAAATTCCACCAGCTTTGAGTATGACTTACAGTACACTTTGCCAATATGGCCTGCTAGCTAGCTATGCAGAACTGAAGTCCAGAAGATGAATACACTTTGCAGCCAGTGTCATCTAGTTGCTTTGCAGCTCAAAATTTGCTGGCATGGAGCGAGGACATTGCTGTCTGGCCTTTTGGGTGGCTGCTTGCACCACCAACGATTTAGGTGGTGAGTGCAAGAAAAGGAAGTTCTTATTTTTTGTGGGAGCAAAATAACATCTCTGCTAATTCAGATATTGGTGTGCAGGACACGTTGTTGGCAATACCATCTGAGAAGAACCTGCTGGCTGTCAGACGTTGAGGAATTCATCCTGCACATCCCCGATATCTTCCAGGGGTAAACTGAATGCTGAAGCTGTGTGTCTCAAGAGATCATGACGTTGGCCATGGCCATCTGACAGGGATAGAAACAGTGGAATTATTGCCTCATCTGGTGATGATGACGCACCGGGCGAGAACAATGGTTCCATTGATCTCAGTGGCGCCATTGATACCATTTGTCCCCTGGCCTAGGATTCCTCATCCACAGATGGTGCGGTGTACACCGAGGGAGGACAAGAACGTGCTCCATGTCTGTGTTATGGATCTCACCCATGCCAGTAAGGCCACTAGCCCGTTTTTGTTGGTGGACCTGGTGGTACCAGAACCATAGCTGTTCTGGTGGCACCTGTGCATATTAGTGTGGGCTGAGGATGTGCTCTGAGGAGAAATGTGGCTCTGTTTCTGAGGACCAATCAGACTCTCAATGGGAGCAGGTTGGGCAGGCGGTGCCGTCAGAGCAGGCAGTGCCCTCGCAGCGGCAAGGCTCCCTGCCTGTTCAGGTAGTTGCGCCGTGGACGGATGATACACCAGCAGCTCATTGGCTGGAGAGAGTTACTAGACGGCGCCTGGTCTCACCCACTATGTGAGGTACCCTCCAGCAGCAGCAGTTCAGTTGTGGAGGTTGAGGATGAGAGACGTCCTGGTGCGCATGGCACCTGCCGTGGCTGGAGCGGTTCTGGTGAAGTCAGCAGTTGATGGGGGTCTGGACGGACTCCAGTAGCGGTTGGAGTTGGAGACTTGTCTAGATATTTAGACTTTTTGTCCATTTTGGCCCGTTTAGGAAGTCACTGTGTCAGCACGTGACGTCTCACCTGGCTGATCCTGGCTCGGGGAGGGAACACGGTGTTTGACGGTGGTCCCTCTCGGGGATTCGCCTTCATACCCATGGCTATGCTTCTTATGAGCACTATGTGGTTTGGTTGGCAGAGTTGGTACTGCCGGTGTCATGACTGGGGAGCTGGTCAACGCTGGGTGTACACATGGATGCACTGCTTCCTCCATCAGATATTTATTAAGCCGGAGTTCTCTTGTCTTGCACAATCTCAAAGACAGAGCACCGCGTCACAATGTTTGTCTCATCAAGACAGCAGAGGACACACTGGTGCTTGTTGTTTACGGAGAACGATCGCAGGCATCTGACGCAGCTCTTGAATCCTACTTGTTTGGGGCATAATCCCCCATGCACTGTAGACTGTGCCAAGGAGGAGAAAAACTTCTCTTAATACACCGACTCCAATTAAAAACTAAGATCTCACTATGCTCACTAGAAAACGTTTGGGTTTTTTTTGCTATGCAGCGGCCCAAGTGGAGAAGAGGAGAGTTTTGACTCTCGACATGGTGGTAAGAGGCAATGGGAAAGGTGTCAACTCCACAGCCACAGGAGACATTGGACGTACAGATGGACAGATGCGAGGCATGCATGTGGGCCGCTGGGTACTGATTTCAATAGTTCCACCTCAGGGCCCGGTGTGCATGTCTGGAATCCACACACGGACTAGCAATGAAAGATGAAATCAATGAAACTGTGGCTTCGGCTCCGTTCTAACAGAAATGCTCTCGCTGGGAGCAAATAAAAAGCAGCTGTCTCCTGTGTTTTAAATATGGCAATGCGAAGAGAAGAGAGAATGAATTCTAACTCTGGGCTAAGGATAAACTGCAGAAACAGCCCCAGGATGCAAAGAGACACATGACATAAAAGCACCCATTCCATTACGGCTTTAAAACTTGCCCTAGGCACCAGCACGTACTACATTTTGCCCTTTACAGACCATGTAGTCGAATCACGGCAACAACCCTAAAGCCGTGTGTAAAATTATATGGGAACAAATCTGGTCAGTGCCTGGACTCTGGTCTCCAGCTAATTTCAGTCACGTTTTGGATGTGGAAATCCAGCTCTGATCAAGTGAGAACTGCCCAGAGGAGTTTTACAGTCCAGCTGTTAGAGGAAATATCAGTGGACTTGTCCTAGCGCTTCCCAGTCCACCAGAGAGTGGACTTTTCCAAAGGCCAGCAGCAGCTCAGATATTCCAACGCTCCATGGAAAACTCCTCAGGCTGAGGAATGCACTCTTCCTCCCTTCTGGTTCCTCGCCCCCGCCCCAGAACACTAGCCATGGATTTTTAATTGGCATGGTGGAGTGAGGACAGAACGACGTGGACTGCCAATCTGATCTGAGAAGGAGACAAGAGTTTGTTGTTGAAGTAAATTGTCCCAAAGAATCTGAGCTCACCAAGGAACATTGGGACAGTCTCTGACTCCAAACACTCTTAAAAAGTCTCGTACTAGCTAATAATTAAAAGAAGCATTTCTAGTAGTCTTTGGCTTTTCGGTGCTATATGCTTTGTACTTTACTGGAAAGCGAGATTCCGGCTATTACAGACACACACACCCAGCCCACACTAGCCATTAGTGGCTCCAATTATGCTAACAAGGTTACTACAAAAATATTTTCCTTGTTAGTGCTCGTTATGTTCGTTACCTCCCAGGCCCTGATGATTGCCATGTTAGGGACCTGCTCTGGATGCTGAGATATACCAGAGACAGAGCTGGTGATAGCACTGGACCTCTGCAACGGATGGGAACTTGGGCAAAGAGTGGAAAAGGGTGGCACAGCAAACAGGGACGCTTTGGTCCTGTTACATTACTGAATCGTGGACACTGCCAGCTGCCAGAAAGGATTCCTTACATCTCTGGGCTCAGTGTCGGCAGCATTGTTAAAGAGGAGGAATACCTATCTGTGCGCTTCTCAAGGGACAGAGTCAACTTGAAATCCAGGTAGTCTGAATGCAAAGGAGGAACCCACATTTTCAGTAGTTACCGCACTGTGTCTTCCTGCCAACATCATAGTCAACATTTAAAAAACTCTTTCTTTGCTCCTTTTTGAAAGTGAAAGCCCCAGAGAAGGGGAAAGAGCAAAACTGGCCATATACAAACTGCCGTCCAAAGCACAAAGACCCTTCAAAAAAAGAGCAACTACTACTTCCCTCCCTTTACTCTCCTCCACAAACAGGAATCGCAGGTATTACAGCCGTGTGCTTACAAAGGCAGGAGAAAGGAAGGGAGATGCTAAAAACTGACGGCTCCTTACTGCTTCTCGGGCTGCCTGTCTACCTGGTACGTCACATAATGTTCCCACAAAACTCTGCTCCACACACACAGCATGGCAGAAAACAGCCCCAAACCTGCCTAAATAGTGGTGAGGCTCAATTCCAGAGCAGTATAAAAAACTAACCTCTTGTTTTCTACTTTGAAAACAGAGGGCAAGGCGTCATTTCCTCAGACTCAGAGCGGCTGTCACTCCAAAGTGCCCATCTGCCTGTCTGTCTAACATGCCAATCACTTGCTGGTTACGTGTCTCCCTGCACAGCGGCACAGACTCCGAGGCTGGACCATCAGCCAGGGCATCACCTGAGAAGCAGAGAGGTGACACCTAGAGCTAAGAACACTGGCTAATGAGTAGACGCTTCTCTCTGTTACTGAGTAATTACAGCAGGCTTGGACAGAAAGGGCACGTTTGGTAGTAGCGGAACCAGCACAAAAGGCTCGTCACAGAAATAAATCTTATCCTGGCTCAATGAGGACGACTTAGAAGGAATTTCTTATCTTACTCTCCTGTTGATCACGCACTGACTCCTGCAAACGGGTCTGTCCTCCATAAAATACTGGGCTAACACTTGGAACTCCCGACCTATTTCACACACCACCCTGTCAACAGAGAATGACACCACAGATAAAACGTCACCCCAGGGTCCTGTAGACAGAGGCGGCTTTCCTTTCGGACCAGGCTAATGGATTCCAGAGAAGCAGCAAACTTACCTTAATGAGGAACAAGAGCGCAGCTGGGGTGAGCCGTGGGCACACCTCTCCTTTACAGAGGTGTTTTAATCTAATCTGTCGGTATCTTTAGAAATTCAGTGACCTTTGCTTTAAACAAAAGGTGTTAGGGTAGCAGAAACTCTCCAGCGAGGCAGAAAGGGGCATGTGGCGTCTGTTTGCACTCAGAGAAATGTCGTCTTTGACATTCAAGAGGACATACATTTTCACTAATGTCAAGCACATTCTTTAAATACCTTGTCAGGATTTGAAAGGAAGGAATTTATGTTTTATGAGATGGATGATCCGTTCCGAGGAGGAGGCTGGAACTGCCACTTGGTTCTGATGCTGAGTCATTAATGCCATCAGAGAGCAAGAGAGGCATGTGACGGCTGTGCACGGAAAGGCCCAAGAAAAGCGATGCATTGGGGCTGCAGCGCTGGGGGCTTGGGCGCGCTCAGCTACTTAGTGTTCAATGTGTCCTTTCGTTTGAGGATTTGGAATTGGAACAGAGATGAAGAAATAGTTTAAGGACTTTGTAACATCACAGCTTTTTTATCGTCAGAGCATTTCAAAGGTAGGAATGACACGCAGCAGCCCGTTCATTTTTCACTAAATAAAGAGTTTGAGTCTTTTTCATTGACCCAGATTTGCTACACAGGCAACTGGATGCAAATACACACGAAACAGCAATTCACATTTGCTCTAAAATCACTTAACAGGCACTGAAAACATTAATCCACAGCAACAGAACCAGTTCCAAAGAGTCGACTCCTTAACTGCCAGCAGTGATTCAGTGGAAGGGTGAGAGGACAGGAGCAGCGTTGGAGAAATGAGATTGTATCAGTTTGGAGGGGTGATAATTCTGTCCAGAAATGTAGGGGTCAGTCAACAATGGTAACAAAAATCACAAGAGAACTCAAAGGGTCTTTCCACACAGATCAACACCGGAAAGTTAATAGAAAAGGACAACTGTGAGCGCCAGGCTAGAAAAATAACAGTCCAATTGGAAAGTCATTACTGGTGCATACAGGCTGTGCATGCTGGGCTGTCAGACTGTAGGTGGGTTTAACTAATGAAGGCTTACAGCAGCCAGATCTCTTTCTGATTCATTTGCTCAAAACAAAGCATTACCCTCCAATGCCATGCCAACTGCTCAGGCGGCAGAGGGCTGGGGCAGGCTCTTCGGCTCTCCTGTACGAGTGGCTGATTCCTCACTCTCCCACTGCAGCACAGGGTTAGCAAATGCACAGCTCTCCAACAAAGGGGCTCCTTATCCACCAGCCAGATTTGCCCCAACTCTCCAGAATTTATCTTTGTCTGATTAGATTTTCATGCCTGTCAGCAGGAGAGTGAAAAAAGGGGTTGCTTGTTCTCTTGTGAGAATGTTACAGCCTTCAATGCATACCAAAGCGACTGATCTAAAACTCCCTGTGCACAGACACCCAGAAGGTGACGGCTGTACATGCTGTATGGCAGCTCAGAGAGTTCTTGAAGCTGCAGGGGGAGTTGGCCCCTTGGGGGCACGTAGGAGGAGCATTTTCCGTTTGCAAACTTTCAGTTGAATAACCCCCTTTCAACAGTGCAAAATCGCAATGGGTGATTCTACACGGAGCACGCTAAAAATAAACCAAAGTCAACACACTAGTGGGAGAGTGCAGATGAGCAGGAGGATTGGCAGAGTTAGGGCTGAGAAAAAAGCTGGAGATGAGAAACATTGGTGGAGAAGGAGCAGGGCAGACAGGAAATGAAGTGACGTGACACATTTCAGCATTCTTACCTCTGATTGGTGTACCACCTGGTGAGGTAATTTGAATGCAAATAAGATTAGAGAGAAGCGTTAGTACAAAGAGGAACGGAAGAAAATTATAACTAAAAAGCAGAAAGTTTTTTAAAGCTAGAATCTGTATTAGCGACAGGAATAAATAAAAAGAAACTGATATGCAGTAAGTCAGAGTGACACTCGCAGGTTAGTAATGCACAGCGCTTCCAGGAGTGCAGCAGCCAGCCCTAGACCTGCCATTCAGCTCCTACCCTCCTGGCCCCTCACGCTGCAGAGAAAGTGCTGGTGACTGGCCTGCCCGCTTGCATTCATTACTATTATTCAAGCAACTGAGATGGAGGAGACACCGGAAAGATGGGGCCGTGCCCTTTCATTCCGCAGTGGAGACTGAGTGGTGTGCAAGTGTGAGTGTGCTAGGGAGGCTGGGTGTGAAGCACATGGCTACTGGTGCGGAGCACATTCTTGCTTTCAGCTTAGAGTGACCAGTGGGACAAAATCTGCTGATTTAAAGAAAGGAAATTGAGAGGATAGGAGAGGAGAAAACCCATGCTCCGTGAGAGCACATTGACACAGAACCCTCTATTAGGATCTCTCTGGCAAGGAGAGGCGTGTCATGTAGAACTAACATTTTCAAACAAAAATACAAAGGATTTCTCCTAACCCCAGACATGACCCAATGGAAGAGCAGTCAGGCCTGCCCAATTTGGACAGGAGCTAGTGGAGAGAATCCGTACTCGTTAAAAGGGAGTCGCAGATCATTTTGACATGCCGTAATGCAGTGCCTCTTATAAGGAGGGCTTCCTGGTAACAAGGGCCACTCAACTAGATGCTAAGGTTTGTTTTGTGGAGCATCAAACAGTTACTGCCCTGAGTTTACCGTCTGGTTAACCAACAACATACAGAGTCAGTGTATGGCGGTGCAGGCTTGGCAGCACCCAGTTTTGTCCCCTGGCTCTTATTTTGCACGTATGAAGGCTGTTAGTGGAAGGGAGCGAATCATGCAGGTCTAATCTGGAGGCTGCCCATGGTAGGTGTTGGCTTTATGCAGATTTGTAAGATCTGAGTACCAAGCACTTACCAAAGAAAACTGAGGAATTTAAAGAGACAGAAAAACAGGGTTAAACAGGGCAGCGAGTGTCAAATCCTGTTCAGTGGATTGGTTAATAAATACCAGTATGTACACGTGTGCTGTGTATCCCAGAGTTACCGCTCCCCACTCCATTATCCACAACAATGCTCACCCAAGGGAAACAAAGAAAGACACTCAAAGAGTTTCTGTAAATACAAAGAAGGCAGATTTTAAGCACATTTAACTTGCCTCTTAACAAGTAATTAAAATCTTTACACTTCTCTCTTCGCCTCCTACTACCGTTCCTTTAGGCAGAAGCCTGGCGCTAATCAGGGTTAGCCGTTCCAAGGCTCATTTTAGCCCAGATGACATGGCCCCATTTTAACTTTATGGATGTTATATCTTCTGAGGATTTTGTCCCCAGATGGGTGAAGCATCAGCCACTGAAGTTGGGGGTAATCCCTTCTTTATTGCTATCCCGGTAACTGCTGCCACCCTTGACAGAACCGGGGCAGCCAGGGACGCTTGCACAGCACAGGCGCTGCACAGACAGGGAGCAGAGGCCCAGCTCCAAGGTTTGGCAAACACTCAGTTTTCTCCCCTTATTCCACCCCAGGTAAAACACAGAGGGTTACTCCCCACGCAGGCCCTGAAATGACAAAGAGGACACACCCCTAGAACGCCTTCCACGCTTTTGGGCAGCTGAGGTGGGGCTTACAGTTTTATGCTACCACCAAGGAGATTTGAAGCTACGGAGCGCTGCAGGGCCAAGCGGAAAGGGATTCCCTGAAACTCCGTGTGACTGGCTTATTTTCTTCCTGCACTGAAGCTTAATTCCCCTGGCCGACATGCAAGCCAGCGCCCGCAGGGGCAATCCAGGGACTTCATGGTGCTGCAGAACAATATTTATTCGGGCCTGGGGCAGAGTCACCCTTACAGGCGTGGGACCTTTTCAATCTCCACCGAGAGGAGTACGGATGGGGGATGTTTGTGGAAAATATGGTACATGGGGAGCTCCTGTAAAAATTTCTGTGGGACCCTCCATGCGACGACAAAAACAAAGAGGCGACAAGCTCTCCAAATGAGAGGACAGGCAGATTCCCCTCGCACGCACGCCAGAAGGACGTTAGCACAGCACGCACGGCACGAAGCTGCCAGCCTGGCCAACATCCGAAGGACTGGATGGTGGTGTGCCGGCAGATAAACGACTGAGCCAGCGTGTGTCCTGTGCTTGCCACACATCCCCGGAGCAAGCTCACAGCCTCCTCCCGCGTGTGCTCGAATGGTCGGACGCGCTCATCCGTCCGGCGCGCTGAGCACTTCCCCCGAAACTGGCATTAGATCAGCCTCCTTTTTAGCAGCAGAGATGCCAGGGACTCAGTGGACCCCTCCCTCGCCGGAGGTGCCTGAATTCAGCGCATTGACAGACCGCGTGTAGAGGAAGCTGGAACCGCCACGGTCCGTGAACCCGTCTCTGAGTAAGTGCAGACTTCACTCTCCCAGGCTTTGCCTGCAGGGCCCAGAGGCCACAGGCTGCCCCCCACCGTGCGCCGCCCCCCGTCCCCACCAGGGAATCCCTAGCCTGGGTGCCCCATTGCTGGGGGGTGTGGGGCCTGGGGCACTCCCCCACGCTGGCCAGTCTGCCGGAGGGGTGGGATGGCTGCTGGCAGGCGGGGACAAACCCCAATGCAGGCCCTGGAGAGCTGTGCGCCAGGCTGGAGGAGTTCAGGCCCTGCCCTGCCCTGCCCCCAGGGTGGGGTGGAGCACAGAGCTCCCCCCGACCCCTCCACTTGCGAGTCCACACAGTGCTAGCAGGGGCTCCGGATTCTCAGAGAGGTTTTAGGGGCGGAGCCCTGGGCCCCCTTTTGGCTGCGGCCTACGCCCCTAAAGCCCCTTTGATCCAGCCCCGTTTGCTGACAGAATTACCACCGGTGCAGCTGCAGCCAGCGCAGCAATCACGGAGCATTAGCGGAGACGGGACTTCAGCCTTTTTCTGGATGGGTCCGATGGCTCCATCCGTGTGGCAGAACTGCTGGAAACTAGCGCTTCCTGGTGGTGCAGAATAACGGGACAGACTTGCCCCAGAGCTCAGAGCTCACTTTCATTAAAAGAGCCAACCAAGCAAAGAGGAACCCCCCGACTCCAGTTTGTGAGTATCTGAGGCTGAAGATAGCCGGGAGTGAGGAACATCCTAGCCCAGAAAGCTCAGTTCAGCTCACCTCAGCTAGTTCTAATGAAGCCTCACGTAGGCAAGTCATTTTTCGGGGATGTGGGAACAGGAAAGAGGGTTTCTTACCTTGGACAGTAACTTTGGTCCTTTCCCGGTGTGACCCCATTACTGGTGTGTGCGGACACCTCATGCACCCAGAGTCACATGGACAAATATTCAAAGATCAACGAATTCTTACTCTACAGTTTCTCTCTCTCAACCTTTGTATGTTGTCTGCTGTCCGTGTATTACCTGGGCCATATGCTCAGCCCACTTCTGAGAGCGCACACCTTCTTCACATGGGGAGGTGTGTCCCTTGGGCCAGCGCCTCCCTGCCTCCTGAAGCGATACTGCGCAGCTCTTTTTTTCAGCCAGATGCCCAGCTGATCTCCAGACTTCCAAGCAGAAGGGAAGAGAGCAAGCAACGACTGGTTAAGTAGCTGCACACGTGGCCACTATGGAGGGAGGCAGCGGACTTGCACTGTTTGGGGGCTTTCTGCGCAGCCATGTTTTACGACTCGAATAGCAAACCAGCTGCCTGTGGGCCCTGAATTCAAAGACATCACCAGCAGGATGACGTTTGTTCAAATTGTTTCACAAATGCACAAGTTTTGGCATCACAAAACAGTGCTACTGAAACATTTCCTCCTCTGACCTGGGGTGCAGAAAGACTTCATTTGTCTACCCTAAGGCCAGGCTAGACAGTCATGTGTCAGAGATGGTCCCAATAATATTTAGTCCTGCACGAGCGCAAGGGATTGGACTAGATGACTCACTGAGTCTGGTCCTAGAGCTGATTCTCTGCTAGCGTTCAGGACAAATGGAACAGCTGCTTTTTACAAATGATTTTACGTTTTCTGATGAGCCAGGCAGAAATGCTTCCCTGACTGAATCCTGGCCCATGAGTTGGAAGCAATTAGGAGGCTGAAAGTACGAATACCGTAAACTTTCTAAGAGGGTCCTTCAGAGAGCGGTACTGAGTTAAAGGTTCTCTGCCCAAGACCCTACCATTCAAAGTGCACTCCGGAGCAGCAGGAGAAACGCTTAGGCCTGGCGGTACATGGGGAGAATTTTCCCCAGTCACTAACCTGAAAACAAATTCCCCTAAATCTATTTTAAAACCAGCTGGAGCCATAATGTAGCACAGGCCCCTGGTTGTCTGAACTTATTTCAAAACCACTTACTGTTCTACCTCCTCTGCCAGGTGTAAAATCAGTCCCACTGAGCCAGTTTAAAATGTTTTGCATTCAGGATAAACTCCTTACATCCTGTAGCAAGAGGAAGGAGACACTGGTAACTTTCATACGGGAAATGTTTCTTACTATCAGTCAGTCCTTGTCTTGATCCTTGATTGTCCAGTGGACAAGCCAGAGACGATCCTGTACCTGCTGCTAGGCTAATCTGTAGAGAAGAACCCCAACTTGCGATACAAAAGATGATACTAAGGAGCAGTAACATTTTGGTCCTGCGTGAAGACACATTCCTTTTCTAAAAGGAAACTAAAGAGCCATGCTAACTATGAGAAAGTTTACTAAAAAACGCACATACATATAAATAGTAGAGAAATGACAGGAAAGACACCCAGGACATACACAAATAGGAGTTTTCTTTCTGACAAAGACTCCGGCCCATAGTGTAATGGAGCTAAGCCTGCCTAAGGTTGGCTAGTTTTCCTCTCAGTGCTCACGATCGCCAGGACCCCGGCAGAGGATGAGCAGACGTCTAGAAACTGCTGGACAGAGCCCACCTTGAGCAGGCACGGTCTGATTGCACATTATTTCAAAGCTTCTCTCTAAAGCACTGCCAGCCTGTATCCACAGGGGTGTCAGAGGAGCCCACCTTTTCTAAGTATCTGGCTTATTATTTATACCTCGCTAGTCAGACTGTTCCAGGAGCCTGAAGAAATAAAGGAAAAATCTCTCTCACAAGAGAGAATTTAGATTTCCAAAGCAGCTCTGGCATTTTCAGACAGACATTCAATATGTCAGAGGGAGAACTCTGGCCCTTTTGGAAAAGAGCAGATAGCAAATGACTGTGTGTTGGCTGAAGATTTGCGTTAGGTAATTATACATATGAAATATCTGGACTTTACTGTTTACACGCAACTACTTTAACTACATTACATCTCTCTGGCTCTTATCCGTTTTAATTCAATTAAATGAGTTTGTGCTCAGACCAAGACCGTCTGCGCTGACACTTTTCTGCTGGAGTCTCCACGACTGGATGCGAGACCGCCAGACCTATACACCGCTGCAAGCAGGACAACTGCCCGTGAAAGGAAGGGTCCGTATTTCACACCAGGCTCTAGCTCAGACTGTACTTAGAAGGACCACACAAGCTGGCAGCTGCGAAATTCTGACCTGCTAAAAGCCAGAGCCTCCTGCTGTCAGTTACTTGATCCCCACTTTTGAACCCTCCTTCTCACCCTGGCTTTGCACCTTCTTCCCCAGTCCTGAAACAAAAACCTACCTGGAAGCCTGCGGTGCCGAACTCCAGAAAGCTCATTTACTACACTGGAGCCTAATCCATTTCTCTCTCAGTGCTGCGGCGGTGTGGTGCGCACTGGTTTCTAAAAGGTTGCCTTGATAATTCTAGTGTCTTCACCAGGCAGTCAAATTCTAGAGTTTGACTCCCCAGTGCAATTCAATGGAGATGTTGCTAAGAACAGGAAAAAGGAACAAAATTCGGACACTGATGCAGGGCTTAATGTTTGGTTTTTAACTCTAGCCGTCTCTGCAAGCTTGCAAAGCAGCCAGGAGATGGACAAAGGCCCATAAAGAGGATGAGCAGAGCAAGTGCGAAACAGCTGCTTTGGTCAGGAATGAAAAGCAAAGTACCCATATGCACTTCCCTGTTGCTGCTTGCCTAACGCCTCTCGGCATAATCACCAAGTGTGGTATTTTCTGTCAGCACAAACATATCAAGATTAAACCACGCTTGCAGGAGAGAGAAGTTAAAGGTCACTGTGAAATTTCCTAAGCTGCAAATGCATTAGTGTAACGAGATCTCACTGGCACAGGCAGGTGAAACCGAAATGCCAGGCTAAGCTCTAACGTGGGTGACAGGGATGGCTAGTTACCCAGTCCAGCACCACAGCGAGCTGGCAGTGAGGACACAAGTTAAATGTCCATGCTACGAGGAGAGAGGGTGGGATGTCCTAGGACTGGACAGGGCATGCTTTTTGGGTGCCAGTAGATAGAACTAGCAGGTCCCCGACGACATTTCTAGTCAACCCTCTCTTCTGGAGTTTTCCACCGGATACTGTAGGCCTCCTCTCTTCCCACTCTGCTGGGGAGTGTTGCTGTGTGCTGTTAAACAGCTGCTGTGCTGTGCCCCAGAGGTGACTGCACTTCAGCGACAGATTAAGCATTCCTTTTATATAACTTAATTCTGAAAAGGGCTTTAAGCCATGACAGAAATACAAGGGATCATTCGTAAGGAACCCGCGTGCATTACCATCCATGGGAGAAGACTCGCTTGTGTCACAGTGCTGGAGACAGGTTTGAACCATGTATTTGACTCATTAAATAAGAAATAAGGAAGTGCATCTTGGATACTACGCCCGTCTGGCCTTGAAACCCACAAACCCTGTTGTTTATTTGCTACTCAGCCTGCTGGGTTTTTTCATACTTCTTCTATCGAATTTGGAGACTGGGGAAGACTTCAAGAGGAAGAAGAGTGTTGTCTGAGATGCTGGGCCAGGATGGGAACAGTGGTACCTGCGTCTAATATGTGATCTGGCGTGCGGAAGTCTCCAGTCTGTTCTAACGCGCTCATCGCCCCAGCATCTGAGCACCTGTAGGGCTGCTGGTGGCGTCTGGACCCGACGCAGCCCTGTTACGAGCTGTGCTCTTCAGCGGACCCCCGGCTGAGAGAGGAATCTGTGTGATGCACCCAAAGGCATGCCTGCCTCTAAGGGGCCATGGTCTCCCACCCACCAGAGAAACTGCTCCCAACGGCTGATTTGCATTTCATAATGGGGACAAGTCTAAATCAAGTTAATGTTGAGCTTCAGGTGCACCGTGGCCCTTCAGAATGATACGGCAACAGGACCGGGGTGGGGGAAAAGGGAAGTGTGAGGTGCTTTCCTGCCTTACCTGAACGCAGCTGTTTGATTCGTCCGTTGCTAGTCGCTGTGTCCACAGGAAGGAAGTCCTTGAACCAGGAGATTTCAGGGTCAGGGTTCCCACTGGCAGCACAGAGCATCGTAGCTGTGCGGGCTTTTTCTACCACCTTCAGCTGGGGGCCCATATCGATGGTTGGGAAGCCGGATGGCAGGTGGTCCTCTGCAATAGGAAACAAGACACATAAGGCTGGTTTCCAGGCCTAGGGACAGCACACTCCTTCTGTGCCCCCCAGCATCAGTCTGAACGCCCCAAAGCACAGTGGACTCTAATGAGCACTCTCCGCACCAACAGGGGCCGCCGCGAAACTCAACTCTTCATCAATTGCCCTGGGCCGCGAGCTCAGTCTAACTGCAGGTGTTTCCGCAGCAGGACTCGGGCGTTCTGAATGCCACCCAGGCGTGTAGGCAAGCAGCCAGCGCACCTTAAAATCAAACAAGCTAAACACTAGAAGTACAAAAGTGTTATTAGGAAGGAGCCTTCGCAGCAGCTAAATCACAAATCTCTGCCTGCCCCCACATGGGTGTTAAAGAGGGTATCAACCAAATGAATGGCAGCTTCCCAGCCCCACTCGCTCAAGCCAGGATGGGCCTCTCAGGGAGCGGGGAGCACTGGAGACGCGCACCCTGCGTGGCTTACTTAGGGATGGAAGCCGCCGAGCGGTTAAATGTTTAAACCTTCCATGTAATGCCTCCTTTATACGTTGCCCTGGGGGGCCGCGTGGAACCCGGGTGGAAGAATTTGCTGGCGCCCCCTCCCTGCCCACGTTTGGGCTCCTGCAGAATGGATGCCTGGCGCTGGGCTTGGGACCTCCCGCTGAGCAAGAGCCGCCTGGCTGGGGGGGGGGGGGGGGGGGGCCACTGCATAGGTGACTCTCTCCAGGAAGCCTGTCGCTGTTGGGAGCCATGTGCCACTCCCGGCTGAAAGAAGACCCTGCTGCCCCGGATCGGATAATTGGAGAGGTTTAAAGGGGTACTTCCTGAACTGAATTTTTCCAACCCTATAAGTGAAGGCATCGCACTGATGAACTGCTCAGAGCACAGATATTACAGGCTGGAAATAAGGAGGCGAACTGGCTGTTCACGGGCAGGCATGGTTGATGCATTCGGCAGCCTGTGCTGAAAACTTGAGGAAGCTCCAGAACAGCCGTTCCGCAAACAAGTGCAGCACTGCGTTCATTTGCTCACCCTTCAGCAAGACGTACTGTCCTCCACTAAGCCGGGACTGCAATAAAAGGACACGCAAGGGCAGAGCCGGGAGAACAATACGCAGTCTTAAAAGCACTAGAAATTGAGTTCCTTTCAGTACGCCCCATTCTTTCTAGCTGCTCCTCGTCTGCAAATTTGCCCCTACAAGACCTTCTGCTCCTTGGAACATTTCAAATCTGCAAAGCCCTGGTGTCCCCAAAATCCCACGGGACTGTGATCCCATCACACTTTCATTGTCACATTCCTGTCACTGGGAGTCTGTCCTCTCTCTAATGGTACCAACCGCCAGAGAAACACGAACCAAGAGAGATTTGGGTCGTCTCTTTCACCTCAAAGTTCCACATCTGCAGCACAACGTAGGACCATTTGGTGACTAATCTTAGACGTCCTTTCCTAAGATTTCGGGAGAATCCCCAAAACACCTCCTGCTTCTTTGCACATCAAGACTCTGCAGCACAAGGCAACATCTGCTGTAAAAAACGATCCTATTGCTTCTGTGTTTGGATGAGAGGGGCAGCCAGGGTTTACTAAAGGAAAAAACTATTGAAGCTTATTAAGAGTATTTTGCCTCCCACTCTGGCTTCCCTAGAAACCTCCCCCGTACAAGTAAACATAAGAGGCTTTTGGGACAGGTACCACTGAAAGCTCGTTTCTTTTTTCCTGCTCTTCACTGATTTCCAAAGACAAAAGGCATCCAGACAGACAGACACCAGAGCCAGCACTCAGTAGCGAGAAAGGGCAGTATTAACAAACCACAGCACAGACTCCTCTCTACTTCCAAATGAACCCCATCCAGGAGACTCCACACCAGGTGTGGTGTGCAGACCGGACTGCAGAGAGAGCCACGAACAGCTTTAAATGGTTAAATTCCCTCGGCGCACCATGCGTTCTTAAAGCACAGCATCTTGCTATCTGCGACAGGAAAGCAGATGTTCACCCTGGGGGGGAGGGCTGAAATGATTTAATTTAATCACCATGTTGAATATTTGCAGTCTTTGCTGGCTTGTTCAAGAGTTTACACAGAACACGCAAAGCAAAACATCCCAGCATTAACTTGATCCAAAGTGTGCATGGGGGTTAAGCATTTAAACAACCATCAAATCAAAACTAAGCATTGGTGCAAGAGATTCCCTTGTAATCTGCAAGGGTCTCTGCCCACAGAAACGCAAGACAAAGGACATGAGTTCAGTAGTGCCTGGCCAGACCCTGCCTATGGGCCACTAACCTGCTGCCTCCTTCCCAGCTGACTACACAGAGGAGGAAAGGGTGCTGTGACAAATGACTAAGAGGAAAAGAGGTTCCCATCCAGCCTCAGCTTCAAGGGATACAACAGAAACCAAGCCAGGAAGAACAGGATCTGGGAGAGAGGAAGATACAGTGCACCCTCCCTCAGTAGCAGTTTAAAAATAATTTTCCTGGGCTCTAGAGAGCCCCACCACGCCGTGGCGCTCAGCACTCACCGCGTAACGGTACAGGACCTGTTCCACGACGGCTGGACATTCAATGCCCACAGGAAGGCACAGGGAGCACATGGGAAAAGCGGCCAGCCCCTGGGGGTCCCAGTGTGTTTGCTGCCCCAATGCCACGCACACCCCGGAGAGAGGCCAGG